>APFE030454690.1:624159-655569 GCA_000404065.3 Pinus taeda | reverse complement strand
TAATATTTGTAAGTGGTTAACCCACAATTAATGACGGGACCACAGTTAGTTGCAAATGGGCGGTAGTATTAGATAGACGGTATTAATAAAACCCACGGTATCGGCCCGTGGTATTGCATGTATGAGTCATATCTAAAGGATAGAGACTCCCTGCGAGGAGTATCGTGTCTTGTTTTGTAATCGAGCTCTGCTCTATTGGAGGTTGCCCCCTCGAAGAGGCCTGTGAACATTTCTCTCTGAGTAATAAAATCATTGCTATTCTGTGTTCTGGGTATATTTTCTTCGCATATTCTGTGTTCTGGGTATTTTTCTCGCATCTTCTCTGTTCGGTATTGCTTTGCAGGTTAAGAAGCATAACACAATAATAACAATATGGGGACAACATGGGCACAACAATAACAATAAGGGGCTACAATGACAATAATAATCAGGGAATACACTAGTATTAGAGGGACCTAACAGGGTCTCGGATTGACGAAATAATTACGTCATTGAAATGCTCTCACTGAGTTGGTCACAATCACAATATCGTTATCTAATTCTTGAAATTTAAAAAAATGACATTTTTCCATAACCCCATTTTTTTTTCAGGCATTAAAAATCAAATTCAAGACGTTAGTAACACCTTCCACAACCCACAATATCCAAGGAGATGGTTGGTAGTGTTACAAAATAATTATAAAATTAATTATTATTATATATTAATAAAATAATATTTTTATTCGTCAATTAGGGTTATGTTAGACGGTTAGGAGGAAGAATGAATTGTCCCCACCCTAGGGTTCAATTCCACAAGTGACATGACAATGTTTGATAGTATTGACAACTATTATGTATATTCCCCCATAATGAATATTAGTGTTGTTATCTTGTGAAATTACAAAAAAAGACATATTTTTAGTTAATTTATTAAATTAATATTGCTGTTATCTATATATATATAATATATATTTATATTATATATATATATATATATATATATATATAATTGAATTTATATTTTGAGCAAGATTGTCATTGTTTATTGTTTAAAATGCATTTTTGAATGCATAAATGGATTGTACACCCTAAAAACCCCTGAGACACTCTAATTTTGCAAATTAAACCAACCTAGATCCATCTTAGCTCTGGTGCAAACTTCTTTTTTTAGTGCAAAAATTAAGGAAAGGTTTCCACCTCGAGATATTTGACCCCTCTCAAAGCTTGATAGATCTAGAGTTAAGATGGATCTAGGTTGGTTTGTTTATATATATATAATATATATTATATATATAACGGAAATGAGTACAAATTTGTATTAAATTTGCGCTTGATCGCGGCAAAATACCAGGAAATTACATAACCAGCTTGCTTAGAGACATCTGGGATGTCAAATTATATGTAACTACCCTTGCCATATTATAAAAAATCCTAGTTCCAAAAGTACTCTTATTCGCCGAACAAAGAACATGCAACAAAATTGGAGCAAAAAACATATGCATCTGAAACCAAGCATTACAGTTATGTATAATCTGAAGGTTCAACTAGCCTATTGAGGTCTATGTTGTGAGGAGGCTCTGTAGGTTCATTGATAGGCTGAATATCCCAAAGCTGAAGACCCATGATAATTATTCGCAATGCATCCACCTCATCTTCTAGACAAGTAATTCGTTGTTGTAGGGCTACAATTATATCTAGTGAATTGCATTCAAAGGCCTATTATTGATACATCATGACATGCAAATCATATATTTCTAAGTTAATTACTTCATGCTTCTTATTGCAGTGACTGCATGCTGAAGAGGAAGAGGAGTGTGAGGCCGAGGTGTCCGAGTCCATCAAGGAGTATGAATTTTGTATTGACCAAGCATAGAGGACTAATAATTTATGACAACTAAAGGGAGAAAGTCTGGGAGAGGGCTCTATGATGTTATAGATCCCACACAAACTCCCAATTGCACAATAAAAATTAAAGGATAATTGATAATGACCAAACTCGAATAGAGGGAGCAAACCAATACGAAATAGAGATTCAAAATGAGGGCATATGAGAGGGTCAAAGCATATAAATTGCTTTTTCTAAAATAAGACCACCCGAAGTTGATGATAACCAAAATTGGAAGGCTTACCTTAGACTTGGAAAGTCCAAATCGTTAGAGAACCCAACTACAATGATGTTGCACCCACCCAATGTTCCCACAACATAGGTATGCCTTCACCTGAAGCTCATCATTGAGCTTCCAATTTTCCTGACACCTAGACGCCACCCTGGAAACAAAGGAGATTTTTTACAAAAACCACCAGAAATTTCACGAGTGAGACAAACTCCAACCTTCAATTATGGATGAACCTAAACCCCCCAAGTTGGATTTATGCCCTTCATGCAATGGGAGCTGCAACCCAGCTATCATTTCACCATTATTGCATCTAGTACTCCAAGGCAGAAAATCCATCATGAGCCAATCCAATGTGATACAACAACAACTGCTTAGAAGCTTGAACCAGTAAGCAAGTCTCTTCCACACAAAGAATTAATGCAAGCACACTTGCATAAGCGTGAGGCTTGCATCATCCACATATGCCTGCCACTGGATCATCATTAACAAGCATTTGAACTTAGTGCTAACTTTGGAGAGGATTAATTTGTGAGGGGAGGGGATGGGAAGATGCGGGATCAGGCTCAAGGGTTCTCTAGGGGGGAATATAGGATTGGGAGAAATAAGGGGTAGAGACATGGTTTTCTTAGGGGATTAAGGAAAAACTCTTAAACCATTAATTTCATATTGTCCTTCCTCCAAAAGACAAGCTTTATTATCTTGGCCATCTCCCTTTGAATTTAAGCCTTTGAGAATATGAAATAATGAAGTGATAATGAAGGAGAGTAGATTTCTTTTGATACGATGATACAAAAGGTTGAGGGTACTGTCTTGGGAGGTGTATTAGATTGCAAGTAACAAATGGTTAGGAAGGAATATCCAAGAATGATAATGTCTCTAATGCCACATTTTTGGGCTACATATACCCCAAGAATGAGTCCATACATGTATGCTTGGTTATAGGATCTTTTACTCAGAGCCCTTGAAAATTTATCCATAATGGTTCCTTTCAGATTTATTAATATCCCTCCCCCTCCTCTCGCCCCTTAGGTTGGTTCAATTATTATTAATAATAATTAATAATTTAAATTTTATTTCTATGTAATTATAGTAAGTCAAAATGCGCGCACACACACACACATATATATAACCCAATCAAAATGTTTATATAACATAACATAACAGGGTATGATGATATCTCTTCCACAGCGGGAGAGTGTGTCCCAAAAATGTAATAAAATTAAAGTAAAAAATGAGAGATGGTTTTTGGGTATGGTGATGTGGCCGTGAATATCCATGGTTAAAAATGTTGTTATATTGTAAGTTGGTTGTAAATATTAAAATTTTTATGTGCTTATTAATTAAATTTAAATATGGTTAGTAATTATTATTTTAATTTATAAGATAAAATGGAGCTCAACTTTTATATATATATATATAAATTGATTTTCTTTTATCTAAAAAAGTTATTCGTAATTTTATTAATCAAAGAAAAAATACAATATAACAAATTTGAATTCTATTATTTTTATCACTTATAACTTTTTAAATACACTACACATCTCCTTCATACTAGGCTCCATAATACTTTTAACTTTTTCTCATTATTGTTGCAGCGGAGTATCGGGTTAGGTGTATTAGGTGGTAAATGTTTGTGAAAAAAATTAACATTTGTCCTCCAAATAATTTGAATATTAAATATATGCTAATGATTTGAATATATATATATATATATAACAACACTACTCATGATATATATATATATATATATATTATATATATATATATTATTATATATATATATTAATATATAAACAACACTACTCTGATATATATATATATATATATATATATATATATATATAATACAACATATTCATTATATTATATATATATATATATATATTATATATATATTATATAATATATATATTATATATATATATCAATCATGAGTAGTGGTTTTATATATATATATATATATATATATATATATTACAACACTACTCATGATAATTAATTAAATCAATTGATAACAAAATAATGTATCACAATTAATAATAACATTTGTAATTAATTATTAATTAAGAATAAAATATCTAGAAATTACCAAAAAAATATTAAAACAAATTATATCCAAAATCAGAATAACATATTGAAATGGAAAAACTATAAATACTATTCAATACACATTATTAACCAATACTAATAACAATTAACCAATTCCATTGATAATATTCTAAATCCAAAATTATTTATACCTTTTCATTGGAACTTGACAATACAATTTCAACATAGAATGTGTTTTGTTGTTGTTTAAAATACATTTTTGAATGCATAAATAGATTCAGCACCCTGAAAAACCCCTAGGGCGCTCAAATTCTACAAATTAAACAACTTAAACTCAATTTTTTTTAAATCTATCTCGAATTTTGGTTAAAATTAACCATAAAAAAATATCGTGAAAAAAGTTATTTCGTCTATAAGTTTGAGTGCCTTATTTATATACTAACTATTTAATATTAACCATAGGAAAATAAATATAATATTAATTAAAATAAATAAATAAAAATAGTTTGTAAAGCTTCACTCAAGTACAAAATTACGGTATCTGCAACTTAGTAAATGGTTAAATGTCAAATTATGAATGACAGTCAACTGCACTAACAACGCTTATAGTAGGGACATGAAAATCATTAATAATATGTGGAATGTCTCCAATTTTAAGAGTTTGAGGTGTAGGATAATTTGCAAAAATCCATGGTGTTGCTCAACATAATCTTTCCTTATATTTTTCGATCTAATGATGAAATGGTAGACTACCCATTGGGTTGATAATTTGCATTTTGTAAACTCAGTTTGCCATCTCCATTCAAAGACACTGAATGCAAATGTTTTTTGATCAACAAGAAAACATATAATAATATTAGTTTAATCTAATTAATAGATAAAACGGTTTCCCTTTGGAAAAAAGATAAAATGGTTTCCATACTAACAAATAAAATATTTGATTTAATATAAAAATAATTTTAATCCAATACATATTACCAATGTAGAAGGAATTTACAAATACACAATCTAAATCTAAATGTGATATAAACAATATATATGGAAGGAATTTACAAATAACAATGCATATGTCCTTACACATATGAGAAGCCCTTCCCATATGCCAATTTTGACAAAAGAAAACACCTCTTTTCTCATGTACAACATTGACAATGGGTTGTCAGGCTTTCACTTGCTCCTCCTTCCATATTCCAAGTGTATTTGGATACTTATTGATGCAATTACACATTTCATCATCCAATAACTTAGAAGCTGAGGCATATTTAAGATAAATAATATCAAGACTGTTTATGTAAACTATATATTTCTAATTCTTCATATAATCTTGCAAAAAAAAAAAAAAACTAATGTTCCACTCTATATCAAGACTGTGAATGTAAACTATATATTTGTAGTTCTTCATATAATCTCATATATATATATATAATGTTCCACTCTATATACATGCTCTACCTTTGAGCAGTATTTGATATGCTAGCAACGTTTGCAATGAGAAAACCTCCATTTGAACAAGCACAAAACTTAAAAGCAATGTTCAACATGTATGCTCTTGGCCTAATGGATAAGAACAATCGTACTCTAACATGCAATTATACCCATGTTATGGGATAGCCAATAGAACATGTTAAGAAAAAATCAGTTTCTCTTTTCACGGATGGAAATGCATGAGATGGCTAGGGTAGCGTAGTCCATGCCACTTAAGTGGAAATTATGCTTTCATAAAAATTGCAAATTGATATATGAAATGGAAAAATTAATTGTCAAGTAAGGTGCAAGGAGTTACATAAATTTTAGTGGGTAGAAACCACTAGTAAATCTACACATTTCCATTTGTACTCTTACTTATTCAAGTGCTAAACAACCATAAATAATGGTGCGCACTAACTCTTGGTATGTATATTTATTTACGTTGTGTTCCTATCCATATTTTATCCAAATACTAGCTTAAATTTTCAAAGATTTTAATTTTGGTTGGTTTTCCTATGAATCTTAACAATGAAAAATCACTCCACAAATATATAAAATTGATGGCATAAATATTGCAACAACATCCAAAACTTATGACATAAAAATTTGAGGCAATTATCCATATGGCACAAAGGCTACAATAAAACCTTAAGTTTATGGTCCAATCAAATGTTTTTTTGTAATAATATTGAAAAATAAATAATTGTTTTTTAAAGTTAAACATTATAAGTTGTATTGGTCAATGCTAATTTTGGTTGGTTTTCTATGAATCTTAACAATGAAAAATCACTCCTCAAATATATAAAATTGATGGCATAAATATTGCAACAACATCCAAAAATTATGACAGAAAAATTTGAGGCAGTTATCCACATGGGACAAAGGCTACACTAAAACCTTAAGCTTATGGACCAATCAAATGTTTGAAAAATGTTTTTTTGTAATAATATTGAAAAATAAATATTTGTTTTTTAAAGTTAAACATTATAAGTATGGGGGTTTACGTAGTGCATTATATTAGATATCATTTTGGGATTCAACTGCGTTAAGTAAGTCATTCACGTATGACCATTTCCATGAGAGGTAGTAGTAACTGACTAATTTCTCATGATTTTTGAATAGTTCACTTAGCACTCAACCCTGTGAGCATCACCCGATGCAATGAGTGCTAAGTGAACTATTCAAAAATCATGAGAAATTAGTCAATTACGACTACCTCTCATGGAAATGGTCATACGTGAATGACTTACTTAACGCAGTTGAATCCCAAAATGATATTAAACATTATAAGTTGTATTGGTCAATGCTAAACTAATAAAACTAATAGTGGTCAACATGCAAATTGATTGCTAGAGTCCAACCTTGGTAGGGGCTAATAATAAAAGGTTAACAATAATATAGCACCCACGAGGTAGTTGTTGTAGTGTCTATAAATCTAGTGTAAACATTTAAACCTTGGCTCAATTAATAATAAAAAGCTAAAAGTAATAAAAATAATAAAATTCAATTTGTTATGTTGTAATTTTGATTTGGAGCGCATAAATAATTATAAGTTACATTGGTCAATGATAAATTAACAATGGTTGATAAACAAATCATCCTATAGTCTTGCTTTGGCATGAACTAATAAATTGAGATGTGAAATGGATAAGTAAATTGTTTGTTCAACTAGAAGAACTTGCATAAATTTTGGTGGGTAGTAACCACTAGTAAATCTACAAATTTACAGTTTTGCTCCTACATAATTGTTGAAGTAAACACAAATAATGGTGGGAAGTAACTCCTATAAGTGTATCTTTTACATCTTATTCCTATCCAATTTTTATATGCAAAGATGACTTGCTTAAATTATAGTGGGAAGTAATTGATGGTAAACATTTTTTTTGTTGATCAAAAACTTTCTATTAATTCAACATGTTACAACATGTATGCCCAATATATAATCTTTCGGCCTCACTCCTATTAAATTTGTTGGCCAGAGCGTAAACACAAAATCTAATTATAAAGTGCAAAAAATTGTCAATAATCCAAAAACAAAATGCCCAAAAGACCTCTTAGATAAAGAGACAACCCACCAACATCAAGGAATGAGAGGATTTTCTAGTGTTGGAATACCATGTTCTTGCCCCAGAGGATCTAGAGACCTGTGATCACCATGAACATGGAATTACAAGTGTGCCAACCTTCCCTCTATGTGTTCCACATGCTCTGCCAATCTATGTTGACCCTACCGAAGTGATGCCAAATGATCCAACATATTCCATTAGTTTTGTTGTAGATCATTCATGAAGCTTATGGCTTCATTATGGTCACTGTGGTGATCCTATTCTAGTTGTTCCAGAAGAAGGAGGATGCGTCGCAACTGGGAGTCCAATGTTGAAAGGGGGAGGAAGATCAACATGACTAGGAGAAGGGGCATGGTTAAAGGCCACCTCCTCCTCTATCTCTGCTTCCATTCCACCTTCTCCCCCTCCCTCCACGAATGGCTCTTTGTGCTCAACTCATTTCCCTCTCGGTCATAACCCCCTCCACACTATGCCTCATTGTCCATACATTGTCAACCTGACTCCAACACACTAAAAATCATGCCTTGCCTCCAACACTACGCAAAAATTTTGCAGCACCTCAAAAAATTTGTATCTAGCTATGAAGTTCCTCCAATACCACGCCCAAGCCTCTCTTGGGGGAGGTAACACCCAACATGTTGAGAAACCAAATACAAGTAGATAATGATGATTTCTCTTAACTTGATAATTACTTGTGAATGTTCATTGGCTTATTATTAAATATTATGTTCTCTTCATCAAGAAATTACCAAAAACATAAAGATCACAAAGAGACAAAGAACACTAGAACTTAGGTTCCAAGCAAGGGAAAAACCCCACGAGGGGGAAAACCCAAAAATCCTATTCTTATAGAATCAAATCAAAGTGAGATATCCAAAACCCAAGACCAAGGCGAAGACTGTCACAAAGTTCCCAAGTCAGCCCTCCTCCAAGTCTCCCCCAACAAAGTCAAAGTCAACACTAGTCAAACTTTGTCAAATCACAAAATTTCAGACCTGAAGTTTTGGACTTGTAATTTTACAGAACTGCCCTAGAAGCATCGCACAGGTGAATAAAAACAAGATAAGAAATCCAAATTTTTATTTCTCCTTTGACTTCACTCATTTTTCTTGTATTTTGGCACAAAAATCGATGTGATGGGTGAGTGAGTGAATGATATTGAATTGCCTTATATTTATAGTTGTCTAGAAGGGTCGAATGGTTGTCACACATGCCTACTTGTCCAAGGAGGTGTTGACTTGGTCTCGTGTTGACTTTTTTGACTCAAAACAAAAATAATTTTCCTTTTCTTACAAAAAGTTTAAATGGGACTTTGACTCAATTGACCTTATAAGCATGAAGAACATGCTTTGATTAGAAATAAAATAATAATTATGAATATAACAAATAAAGAGATTAGGTACATCAATGATATGTTTGTATTACATTATGAAGATCGATACTAGTTAAATTTTTAATATTCCCTCTTAACTAGGGGAGGTATTCATAATGACACAACAAGATATGCTCAATTTGAAATATTTGTATAACAAGGGTTCAGATTGATAGGCATAATCATATACAACAGTGCCAAAAACAGTAAGGCCTTGACTAACAAGCTCTATCTCTCCACTAGATCACACGCAATGTTGGGAGGCATAAATTTTGGCACCACCGCCTCTCTAGGCACGTACTCTATTCGAATGTTCACCAGGTATGTCCTCACAAGACTATTCTTATCTTGGATACACATCCTCAAAGAATATCAGTCCTCGAGGCTATTCTTATCTTGGATACAATCCTCAAAGAATATTGGTCCTTAATGCTTATCCAATACACCATTCTCCTTCGTGCCTTTACTAAGCTTACAGTTGTTAGTCTCAGCCACAGTACATGACACAAGGAGAATATGGTGTCCACCCTCACACCCTCTCAACTAGGCATGAGATATCCACATGCCCAAGCTTATCTCTCAAATACTCAATCTTCCTGTTAGGAAGAGACTTTGTTTTAGAAATTCGCACTGTAGATCAACAGATTATGCAATATAATAAAACACAATACAAGATCTACTTCTACAACACTTTGCGGAAGCTTAATTCAATTGAGCAAGATCAAGAGAACACATATAACTGAGAATGAGAAATCAATCACACATAACACAGAAGAAATAACCCAGGGAAAGCCTCAGCCTAAAACCCCAATCTTTGTATTATCATACAAGTGGAAACTAGTCATAGAATTACACAAAGCCTTAGCTCGGAAGCCATCCAGCTCTCAATATAATCCCTTTGCTGCTCATAGACAGTCAAAGGCCTCTCACAAACCTTCTCCTCTACCCTCCAAGCCTCCTATTTCCTTGTGCAATTTTCCTGGGGTCCAATGCTTCCACTTGTGTGAATTGCCACCTCACACTGCTCACTTGGCTCAGAAATAACTACACAAACCTGAAGGAGATAATTCCTTATGAATGGATGAGTTTCCTCTATAGGAAAAATCCATCCAACTGATAGTACATTGTCCATCCTTTGATCTCAATTGGGTCTCTGACTAAACTAACATGCATCAGTTATTTATGAGAGAATATTCAGTTATTTGAAGTGCAACAGTTACATGCATGCAAGCATTAACTAACTGAACTTACATTAATTCAAAAACTGTTTGAATTAATCTAACTGGACTTGACTCAGTTAACTGAGCCAACTAATTACAACTCATCCTTATCTCTTTGACTAAGGGATAAATTCCTCAATTAATGGGATAACTATTGCATGTCCTCACACAGACTTCATGTTTGATTTTCTCCAACTAATTAACTCAAGATGAATTAATTAATTATTTTATAAACAGTTGCTAAGATCAAATTCGGATTTTACTTCTCAATTTTAGTTCAGGGACTAACTAAAATTGGAATCCATCTCGAAATGTTATTTATAGCAATGCTATTTTTAGCACTTCCATTTTTCATTCCTTGTTACTATGTCCAACACTGGTACCCGAACTGCTATTTATAGCAATGTTATTTTTAGAATTTCTATTTTTAGCATTTCTTGTTGCCATTTTGTGCTACATGTTCGTCAGTGGAGATTAACTGTAGCTTCACGATCCCATCCTGCACAAGCTTCAAATGTAGTGATACTTGATATTAATGTGCTTTGTCCTTGCATGGAAAACCAAGTCCTCTTTCAACCTTATTCAACTTTAGTTGTCACAACATATAATGGTAGAATCCAAAGGTCCTTCAAAA
This sequence comes from Pinus taeda, assembly GCA_000404065.3. NCBI lineage: Eukaryota > Viridiplantae > Streptophyta > Pinopsida > Pinales > Pinaceae > Pinus > Pinus taeda. The sequence goes on along the minus strand of APFE030454690.1, from coordinate 644,665 downwards.
AAATTTGCAAGCAACTTCCGTAGCCAAACTACTTCTTGAGCAACTTCATTCGTTGTTATATATTCATCTTTAGCACTACTCAATGCAATTGAGTCTTTTTTTTACTCATCCATGAAACCATAGAGGATCCCAAATAAAAACATCCACCTATAATATTGTTTGGATCTACATCATTGCCTACCCAATCAAAATTTGTGTAGCCCAATAACTGAATCTTATTTCCTATGGCGTATCTCAAAAAATGATGTATAATTCCATGAAGATATCTCAAAATGTGTTTTCCTGCTATTTAATGATCATGCCTTGGCTCCATCCCAAATTGGCTAAGAATGTTTACTACAAAACATATATATGGTCGGGTGTTTGCAAGATACATCAAGGAACCAATCAAATATCGGTAGGAAGTTGGATCAACAAAACTTGATTCTGAACTTTTTAACTTCTTCAAATTGGCAATCATAGGAGTTGTCATCGATTTACTATCCATCATACCAAATTTATGTAAAATCTTGATCACATATTTTCCTTGACTAAGATAAATCTCACCAGGGTTTTGCCACACTTAAAGTCCCAAGTAATAGTGCATTAGTCCAAGATCTTTCATATCGGATTCAACTACTAGTTCATTCTTGCATTTACGAATATGATGTTCCAAGCGTATTATTAGTAAGTCATTCACATAAAGTAATATGATTATGGGTTCATCCTTTACTACCTAGATGTAGAGATTTGGATCTACAGTACTTTTGATGAAACCAAGTCTTGGTAGATAAGCATCCATTATGGCACACCATGCTCTAGGGGCTTGTTTCAAGCCATATAGAGTCTTATTTAACCTACAAACATGTGTTTCCTTGCGATGTACTTTGAATCCTTGAGGTTGCTCCATGAAGACTTCTTCATTAATCATCCCATTTAGAAAGGATGTCTTTATGTCCATTTGATCAATATTTGATCCCCTAGTAGATGCAATAGAAATGAGGGATCTAATGGTTGTGTATTCGACCATTAGAGCAAAAGTTTATTTGTAATAAATTCCTTCTTGTTGAGAGAATCCTCTTGCCACAAATCTTGATTTATATTTGTTAATACTTCCATCAACTACATGCTTGATTTTGTACACCCACTTGGAAGTCACAACTAATTTTCCTTTTGGTCTAGGAAGAATTTCCCAAACATCATTCTTCATTATAGATTAGTATTCTTCTAACATTGCATTTTTCCATACTTGATATTTAACTGCTTTTTCATAAGAGGTAGGTTATGCTTCAATGAGTTTGTTCATGTATGTTGCATAGCTTGAATATCACCTGGGTTTCTTGCTTTCTCTGAATGTCCATTTTGTTGTTGCATGTCCTCCAGCTTCTTCTAGAGTTGATCTTAACCAATCCGGTCTTTTCCTAGTTTTTGGAATGATGACTAGTTGTACTAGTTCACTTGGTCCTTCTGGTTCTTCATGATGATTAATTGTAGGTTATGGAGGATTGTCTTGCCTTGAATTTTCTTCATTGGGAAATATAAGTTATTCTTCTTCATCAAAGTCAATGAGGATATCATTGTACTTCTTGTATGCAATGCTTTCATCAAATGTAACATCTTTACTTATTTCAATTCAATGTTCTTCCTTCATGTAGACTCAATATGCTTTGGATGAGGTGCTATATCCAACAAAGATACCATTCATACCTGCCAGGACCAACTTCTTCCTTTTGTCCTTTGGAATGTGAATGTAAACATGACACTCGAAATTTTTGAGGTGATCAACATTCAAATTCTTTCCTGTAAATGTTCCAAACGGGGTTATGTTGTCAAGAATTCATTGAGGAATTCTATTTTGCATGTAGACTATTGTCACAGAGACTTTTCCCTATAAGAATTTTGGAAGGTCTTGGTCATGTAGCATTACTCTCACACATACTCCAATGGATCAATTCTTCCTTTCGACCACACCATTCTGTTGAGGATTGTAAGGAATAATTAGCTTCGTCTTAAATTCCCGCTTCTTTATAAAAGGCCACAAGTTCTTTAGAAGTATATTCCCCACCATTATCTAATGTGCGGGTTTTGACCTTCTTTTCCGTCATATTTTCCACTTCTGCCTTGAAATCCTGGAACTTCTCAAATACTTCATCTTTAAACTTTAATATATATATCCAAGTCTTTCTGGAATAATAATCAATAAATGTTACATAGTATTGATGAACACCAAGGGAATTTTCTGACATGGATCCACAAACATCAAAGGTATTAGGTCCAATATTTCCTTGGATATTGTGTCACTATTAGTGAATGGTTTCTTCACATTCTTACCAAGGGCACATCCCTTACAAACTCCTTCTTGTTCTTATTTTAATTGGGGTATACCAATAACCATTTGATTCAGTGACGACAATACTTTGTAATTGCGATGACCATACCTTTTGTGCCATAGACGAGGATTGATGTTTAAATGTACTAGAGCTTGAGGAGGAGGAGTTAGAAGTCTATACAACCTCCCCTCATGAATCCCAATAATCCTTACATTTTATATACTAGATCCCTTTTCCCAAACAATAACTTTGCCATCAACAAATGCTACCTTATCTCCTTTATCTTTTAAGCAAGAAATAGAAATCAAATTCTTTTTCAAGCTTGGAACATGGAGGATGTTGTTGAGATGAATGTTACCATTGGATTCCAGGTATAAGGAGGTAGATCCAATCCCTTTGATCGAGTAGTTATTCTTGTCTCCAAGTTCAACTGTGTGAGAAGAGTTTCCTTTCCATAGAGTGTTGAGAAATGAACTAGATGATGCATCCTTTAATGGATTCAAAGAGACTCCTAAGAGTCTTGAGACCTTCCTTCATGTATCTTTCCATTGGAAAGGGAGAAAGATGATAGCTACAACAAGAATGTCTTCAAACAAGAGTGCTAAAAGAATGTGATCTTTAAGCTTCCTTCCTTCACCTTAGCTCGGATACCATGTTGAGAAACCAAATGCAAGTGGATAATGATGATTTCTCTTAAGTTGATAATTACTTATGAATGCTTGTAGACTTCTTATTAAATATTGTATTCTCTTCATCAAGCAATTGCCAAAAACATAAAGATCAAAAATAGACAAAGGACACCAAAAAATAGGCTCCAAGCTAGGGAAAAAACCTCACAAGGGGGAAACCCAAAAATCATCTTCTTATAGAATCAGATCAAAGTGAGATATCCAAGACCCAAGACCAAGACCAATATTGTCACAAAGTTCCCAAGTCAACCCTCCTCCAAGTCTCCTCGAACAAATTCAAAGTCAACAAAGTCAATGTTGGTCAAACTTTGTCAAATATGGTCAAATCACAGAATTTCGAACCTACAGTTCGGCCTGAAGTTTCAAACCTGTAATTTCATAGAGCTGCCTCAGAACCTTCACATGTGTGAACAAAAACAAGCTATGAAATCCAAATTTTTCTTTCTCCTTTGAATTCTCTCTCTCTCTCTCTCCCCTTTGACTTCGCTCCTTTTTCTTGTATTTTGGCACACAAATTGATGTGATGAGTGAGTGAGTGAATGAGGTTGAATTATCTTGTATTTATAATTGTCTAGGAGGGTCAAATGGTTGCCACATAGACTGACTTATCCAAGGAGGGGTCAACTTGGTCTTGTGTTGACTTTTTGACTCGTCGACTCAAGACAAAAATAAATTTCCTTTTCTTACAAAATGTCCAAATGGGACTGACGCGGCAACAACGTTTGACTTTACCTTAATTGAACTCACAAAAGACCTCTTAATCCCAATAATCGTTCCTCAATTATATCGAACCAAGCCCTTCAATGAAAATGCCAATTCTATCTAATCCTTTAATAGCTTAAAAACCATTTATCATAGCGTTTGAACGTTTTTCTTTTAAGACAGTTTCTCAATTCCGATGCGATGTAATTCCAGCTATCAAAATCGGTGATCAACACAAATTTACACAATTGTTCTGATCCAATGTAATCCGCAATTGCACCTCGGAATACTTTGAATGCCCAAACTATTGACTACTCCACAATCCTGATCCGGTTCAATCGGAAATTGCCAATCGCTATGGTTGAAAGTCGCATTCCTGTCAATGATCCGATATTATCCAGACCCGATCTCAATTCAAATCAGTTCCATAAACTTTTCGCATCCGTTCCATTGACATATGCAATGATATGGAACGGTTCTCCGACGCGATGTGATATGAAATACATCCAATTGACATGAAATGAGATTAATGAACTTCATTTCAATTCGATGTGATGGTCTCGCCAGACCCAATATGCCATACAAAACAACTGATATGCTTTTAAATCCGTTCAAAAGATTCCACTAAGTGGATTCCGTGAGATCTTTTCTTCCCCTTTATTTGCATTAAAAATTCTTTCAGTTCACAATAGTCGACAGTGACAGACTTACAATAAACACAGGAATTATACAGTTTACAATAAAATTACACATGGATCGCAACCAAATCCATTAATTACACAAAAAAGCACGTATCGATCCTCACAAAATCTTTATAAATTGTGCATGTAACATTCATAAATAGAGCCTCGACTTTTAGATTAATTACATAAGAATAGATCACCGTCAAAGTAAAAATTACATTCACACTCCACTCTGAGCTTTTCGCTCCACTCGAAGCCACACACTAACTCTATCCAATCTAAAAGAATCCCTCTCACCTATCCAATTTTCTCTATTAATTCTTCTAATAATAGATAACAAAATCTCCTAATTTCCCTAAAGATCTTAACAATAAAATCTCCTATCTTCGCACTCTCGGTTACACCTATTTAACAAATCTTATCCCAAATCTAAATAAAACAATATCTTATTTATTACAATAACTAACAATTTGAAAAATCACCCTTCTCAGTATTCTCGAATGTGACCAAACAGTTAATGAAGGTTACTGTGATTAGCCACAACATGTGGACAATCCTCCACATTGCTAGCTAATGCCGATGCTCCTGCATCAGACTCCCGAGGAAGAAAAGATTTATCCTTCAAATTTTCTGGGTTTATTCCATATCTCTGTAATTCAGCCGCTGTCAACTAACTGGAGTCTTCCATCGTTTGCTCTTTCCACTTGACCAGATATTGGAAATATGTCTGTCCACGAGTTTTCTTGAACATTCTTTGATTTAAGATAGCTTCTACTTCCTTCTTAGGTGCTTTTGGTGCCTGTTCCTCCCAATCTATAGTTTGAATTTCATTAGTTGTAATTTCATTCTGCAATTTAGTTTCTGCTTCTCTAAATGGATATAAGTCTGCAACATTAAAAATGGGGGATATTCCGATCCCTTTCGGAAATTCAATCTCATATGCATTGGCTGAAAACTTCCTTTTGATTTTACAGGGTCCTATTTTCTTCAGTTTCAGCTTATTATAAGTCTTTGTAGGAAATCTTTCTTTCCTCAAATATGCCATGACCAAATCTCCTACCTGAAACTCCTTTTCCTTTCTTTTAAGATCTACTCTTTGCTTGTATCTTTTGTTGCTTTCCTGCAATTTACCTTTAACTTCTTCCTGTAGCTTCTGCATTTGTTCAGCAAAATCTTTAGCACTTGCACTTCTGGCTTCTTGTTTTCCCAAGTCCCTAAGCTCATATACTCCTCTCGGATGCATTCCAAGACGATCTAGAATGAACTCATTCCTGTGCTTCTATTTGGTGTATCATTGTAAGCGAATTCAGCTTGAGCTAATGCCAAATCCCACTGTTTGGGATTCTGATGTACCAGACTTCTTAGTATATTTCCCAAGATTCTGTTCACAACTTCAGTTTGTCCATCCGTCTGAGGATGGTAGGCTGAACTAAAACTGAGTTTAGTTCCCAGCTTCTTCCAAAGTGTCCTCCAGAAATGCCCTACAAATTTAGTATCTCGATTTGATACAATGCTTACATGTAAACCATGCAATCTTACAATCTCTGAAAAGAATAAATTTGCTATCTGTGTCGCATCATTAGTTTTTTTACAAGCAATAAAATGGGCCATTTTTGAAAATTTGTCTACAACAACATAAATAGAATCATTTCCTCTCTGAGTTTTTGGTAAACCCAGAACAAAGTCCATACTCACTGCATCCCATGGTCGATTTGGCATGGGCAATGGCTGATATAAACCTGTATTCTAACTCCTTCCTTTGGCATACTGACATACCCTGCAATTCTCAACATTTTTTTTTAACATCAGTCTACATTTTAGGCCAATAATAAAAAGCATTCACCTAAGCGAAGGTTTTATCTTGTCCAAAATGACCAGATAAACCTCCACTGTGCTTTTCCTTAATTATGTTCTCTCTCATGGAACATTTAGGAATACATAATTTGTTGCTTTTAAATAAGAGGCCTCCTTGAATAAGGTAGTCCATCCACTGACTTCTGTTATGGCTCACGGGATTCTGAACTGTTGTATAGATATCTTTAAAATCCTCATCATCCTTGTACATTTCTATCATTTCATCAAAACCTACAACACCCACTTTAAACTCTTGCAAAAAAAAAACTTACCTGCTCAACGCATCTGCCACTTTATTAGACTTACCGCTTTTATGCTTTATTACAAAAGTGAAACTTTGCAGAAATTCCACCCACTTGGCATGCTTCTGATTTAGCTTTGGCTGATTATTAATAAACTGCAAAGTGTGATTGTCTGAATATAAGATGAATTCCTTTGGCAGCAAGTAATGCCTCCACTTTTTCAACGCCTGCACAATAGCGTAGAATTCTTTGTCATATGAAGAATATTTCCTTTTCACATCATTTAATTTCTCACTGAAATACGCTATCGGTCTTTGCTCTTGGCTCAGCACCGCACCAACTGCTTCTCCACTTGCATCAGTTTCCACTTGAATGACTTTCTCGAAATTTGGCAATGTTAGGATTGGCTTTTCGGTTATCTTCTTTTTCAGCAGATTAAAGTTCTTATCAGCTGCCTCTGTCCATCAAAATGGTTGATTGACCTCCTTGATTGTCTCAAGGATTGGTGCACAAACTTGACTGAACCCTTTTATAAACTTCCTGTAAAAACTAGCAAGTCCATGGAAACTCCTTACCTCGAATACACTTATGGGAGTAGGCCAGTGTCTGATTACTTGTATCTTTTCCAGATCCATTTTTAAACCTTCTCCGAAAATCACAAATCCCAGGTATACCAGTTCTTCTTTCATGAAACTACATTTCTTCAAATTAATTAGTAGTTTTTCCTTATGCAGAGTTTTCAGGACTAACTTCAAATGTTCCAAATGTTCCTCTTTACTTTTGCTGAAAACCAGAATATCATCAAGGTAAAAAACAACAAATTTACCTGTATATTCTTTCAATACCTCATTCATTAGTCTCATGAATGTGCTGGGTGCATTAGTGAGCCCAAAAGGCATCACTAACCACTCATACAGTCCACTATTTGTTTTGAACGTTGTCTTCCATTCATTGCCTTCCCGAATTCTAATCTGATGATATCCGCTTTTTAAATCTATCTTTGTAAAATACCTGGATCCACTTAAACAGTCCATTAAATCATCCATTATGGGTAAAGGAAATCTGTACCTGACAGTTATCTTATTGATAGCTCTAGAATCGGTGCACATGCACCATTCTCCTCCTTTTTTCGGACTAAGCACCGTTGGTACAACACACAGACTCAGGCTTTCTCGAATCAACCCCTTTTCCATCAGCTCCTAAACTTGTCTTGCAACTTCCGCGTTTTCCTGAGGATTTAATCTATACGCAACTTTATTAGGTAGACTCGCTCCTAGTATTAAGTCGATATGGTGACTTATACTTCTAATTGGCGGTAATTCATTCAGCAATTAATCCACAATGATGTCCATGAAATTATTTAACATAGCTTGAATTTCTTCAGGCAAATTATTTAAATTTGTGGAGGTTAAAATTACCTTTGGTCTTCCCACGATAGCAAAATGCACTCCCTTGCTTTTATCAACCTCCTGTAGCAATTCTTTGCCACTTATCAGCATAATATTATTCTCTGGCAATCTTTTATCACCATCATCCTTCACTAGCAGCAACGTGTGTCTATTTCCGTCCTTCTCTACGGTATATGTATTCCTTCTCCCATCATGAATCGCCTTCTGGTCAAATTGCCATGGTCTTCCCAATAAGACGTGACATACATCCATGGGCATTATGTCACATAAGATCTCGTCTTTGTATGTGCCAATCTGCATTTCCACATTACACTGTTCTGTCACGATAACTTGATGACCCTTCTGAAGCCAAGATACTTTGTAAGGTGTAGGATGCGCTTTCCTTGTTAACCCAAGATTTTCCACCATCTCTGTAGACACAAGATTGTCAGTACTCCTGCTATCAATTATGACCTTACAACACTTACCCTTTGATTTGCATGTAGTCCTGAACAAATTCTTCCTTTGCGCTAGTTCTCCAATCTCTTTTTCTGATCTAAGCAAAGTTCTTCTGAGCAGCAATAATTCACCTTCTTCAGGTGGTTCCTCTTTCACCACAAGTTGAGATGGTTCTGGCTCTGCCTCATTCACGTTTGCACCCCTCTGGCTCGTTGATTTGTTATGAGGACAGTCTTGCGACATATGTCCCCATTCTCCACAGGTATAACACCTAACATCTTTGCCTCGCCCTCTTCCTCTGGGCGTGAATCTCCCTCTACTAGATTCACCCATCTGTGGTGATTTGCTGCTTGAACTTCTTGTTTCAACTTGATGCTATGTTCCTCTAGATCTGCCAACTCCTCTACCTCTCGCTGAGCTCTTTCCTCTGTTTCTTTGACTCTGTTTTCTTAATATTTTATCCTCTGCTTTCAGGCTTGCTTGATAGGCATCCTCAACAGTTTTCAAACTTATCAGGCTAATCTCATCTTGTATTTCATACCGTAGCCCATTAACATATCTATCTACTTTCTCCAAATCATCTTCCACATGCCTTGTTCTGATACTTAACCGAATTATTCTATATACTCCTTAACAGACATTCCTTTCTGCTTCAGATTTTGTATCTGCTTAAAAAGATTCAAATGATAGTCTTTAGGCAAAAACTTGGCTTTCAGTTTGCTGACCATTTTATCCCACTGCTTGATCTTAGATTTACCCTTTCTCGTTCTTGATGTCTGTAATTTGTCCCACCAGATGGATACATGGCCCTTCAGTCGAGTGACTGCAAACTTTACCTTCTTGTTGTCTTCAACCTCTTCATAATCGAAATACTGATTTATGGATCTGATCCAATCCATAAGCTCCTCGACATTCAGACTCCCTTCATACATAGGAATCTCCATTTTGGGTTTGCTTCCAACCTTTGCCAACATCTTGATGAATTTGACATTGTCATTCTCTTCTTCTTCTTCCACATTTGCATCAGATTCTTCTGAAGAACTCTCAACGCCCTCATCAGGCGCTCTTCTTTGGGTTGTCTCCATTGTCTCCATTCGTTCATGCAATCTCCGCACTTCTTCTATCAAAACTACATTTGATTCTGGTCTCTCGCGACCAATTCCCCTTCTCGGTGGCATTTTCGCTGTAAACACCTGTCTCTTTGGCTCCGATACCAAAATTGACGCAGCAATAGCGTTGGACTTTACCTTAATTGAACTCACAAAAGACCTCTTAATCCCAATAATCGTTCCTCAATTCTATCGAACCCAAACCTTCAATGAAAATGCCAATTCTATCTAATCCTTTAATAGCTTAAAAACCATTTATCATAGCGTTTGAACGTTTTTCTTTTAAGACAGTTTCTCAATTCCGATGCGATGTAATTCCAGCTATCAAAATCGACGATCAACACAAATTTACACAACTATTTCGATCCAATGTAATCCACAATTGCACATCGGAATACTTTGAATGCCCAAACTATTGACTACTCCATAATCCTGATCCGATTCAATCGGAAATCGCCAATCGCTGTGGCTGAAAGTTGCATTCCCGTCAGTGATGCAATATTATCTAGACCTGATCTCAATTCAAACCAGTTCCATAAAATTTTCGCATCCGTTCCATTGACATATGCAATGATATGGAACGGTTCTCCCGTCCGATGTGATATGAAATACATCCAATTGACATGAAATGAGATTAATGAACTTCATTTCAATCCGATGCGATGGTCTCGCCAGACCCAATATGCCATACAAAACAACTGATATGCTTTTAAATCCGTTCAAAAGATTCCACTAAGTGGATTCCGCGAGATATTTTCTTCCCCTTTATTTGCATTAAAAATTCTTTCAGTTCACAATAGTCGACAGTGACAGACTTGCAATAAACACGGGAATTATACTGTTTACAATAAAATTACACATGGATCGCAGCCAAATCCATTAATTACACAAAAAAACACGCATCGATCCTCACAAAATCTTTATAAATTGTGCATGTAACATTCATAAACAGAGCCTCGGCTTTTAGCTTAATTACATAAGAATAGATCACCGTCAAAACAAAAACTACATTCACACTCCACTCTGAGCTCTTCGCTCCACTCGAAGCCAAAAACTAACTCTATCCAATCTAAAAGAATCCCTCTCACCTATCCAATTTTCTCTATTAATTCTTCTAATAATAGATAACAGAATCTCCTAATTTCCCTAAAGATCCTAACAATAAAATCTCCTATCTTCGCACTCTCGGTTACACCTATTTAACAAATATTATCCCAAATCTAAATAAAACAATATCTTATTTATTACAATAACTAACAATTTGAAAAATCACCCTTCTCAGTATTCTCGAATGTGACCAAACAGTCAATGAATTTTACTATGATTAGCCACAACATGTGGACAATCCTCCACATTGCTGGCTAATGCCGATGCTCCTGCATCAAGGAATTTGACTCAATTACATTTCTTTGACTCATAAAAAATTCTCTTTTGACTCAATTGACCCTATAAGCATGAAGAGCGTGCTTTGACTATAAATAAAATAATAATGATGAATATAATAAATAAATATAATAAGTACATCAACGATATATTTGTATCACATTATGAAGACCAACACTAATTACATGATTTTCAACACAACCAAGGCTACCCCTTTGCTCTGCTAGGATGCCACTACACGTTGGCACAAACTCCTCCCCTCAGTGGTTTTTATTCCAACTAGGTTAAGAATGCAACTGTTGACAATTGGCTAGGAATTACCATCCACAAATAAATCACATAAGCTTAAAAATCGCCGAAGTAGAAGACAAAGAACAACGTGCTTGGAACCTCGCCAACCACTGACTCCAAATTCTAGTCGAGGCCTTGTGGATACCAGACCAGACTTCCATAAACCTAATAAATAGACCATACAATATAACCCCCCCCCCAACCAAGAAAAAAGATTGTCCTAATAAGGTCACATGGAAAATCAAATATTTTTACCAGAATACCAAAAATGGAAAAGCAATGCTGAAATGCCCCTTCAACTATCGAATCTTGTGTGCTTCTTTCCTTTACAAAATTCTTCTAGTGACACAACAAACCCAAACTCTTCGCCTCTCAAGGATCCCAAACCTGACACAACTTGACCCCCGTAGCACCACCCGTAATTCTGCAATTTCCCTCAGAAATCAGAAATGTAGAGAACCAAAGAGGAAGGAGAATGCACATGTTGATGACTAGTGCATACTCTTCACATTCAACTTCCCCCTCCCAACCGCCCATAACCAAGCTTGCACTCATCCAACCTACACTCGCCAACCAGCTAATAAACCTTTCGTTTGACACCTCGAAGGTTCTATGCGCAATGAAGTACATGTCGTCAACTTGCGACTTCTAACTCATATCAATGCATTGGAGGGAATAATTCCCCTCCTATATCCTCCTTATTCATGCATTCTTCCACCCCTATCGGGGGATGATAAATATGTTATTTACTTGAGTATAAGTTATTTTCAAAATTTTTATTTTTGAATGGTTTTCAAGTGAAGCTTAAGAATAAAAAATCACCACACAAATATAAAAAATTCATGCACGAATATTGCAACCATATCCATAAATTATGGCATAAAATATGCAAGACAATTATCCACATGGAATTATATTGTGCATGCAATAAGACCTTCAAGTTATGGTCCAATCAAATGTTTAAAAATTATTTTTTTTAACAATATTGAAAAGCAAATGTTTATTTTTCAAAGTTAAACATTATAATTTGCATTGGTCAATGCTGAACTAATAATAATCAACAAACATATTGATTGTTAGAGTTCTGTCTTAGCAGGGACTAATAATTATTCCATAACCACATTTAAATTTAATTAATAAGCACATAAAAACTTAATACTTACTATAAACTTACAATATAACAAGTTTCTTAACCAATGATATCCACCTCCACTTTACCATGGATATTATTTACTTGTAAATATGTTTTGTTACAATACCATGACTTATCAATACCACATGCCCAAAAATCATAACTCATTTCACAACAAAAAATTAAAATGTAAAATATATTAGACATTACATATGTCATTGATTACATAGGGTGACAATTCTCGATCATATGAAGAGAGAGAGGGGGAAGGGGGAAGGAGAGAAAAAGAGAGGGATACATAGATATGGATGGTGGAGAGAGAGGAGGAGAGAGAGAGGGAGATAGTGATAGAGTTGGAGAGAGAGAGAGAGAGAGAGATGGGGGGGAGAGAAGAAGCAGGAGAGAAAGGACTTGGGAGAGAGGGAGGGAGAGAGAGAGAGATGGAGTTGGAGGGGGCGAGAGAGAAAGAGGGAAGGATAAACATAGAGAGATAGAAGTGGAAAGAGAAAATGAGTGACAAGGGAGAGGTGGAGAGAGAGTGAGTAGAGGAGAGGAGGGAAGAGAGAGAGAAGGAGAGGAGAGAGAGACATGGAGATGGATGAGGGAGAGAACATGAGAGAGAGAAGGAGTTAGGGAGGGATATAGTGAAAAAGTTGGAGAGAGAGAAAGAGTGATGGGGGGAGACAAAGGGAGGTGGGAGAGAAAGGGAGAGAGAGGAATTGATAGAGAGAAGGAGAGAGGGAGGGAAAAAGAAATAGTAGAAAGAAAGGTGTAGAGAGAGAGGGTGACAAGGGAGAGATGGAGAGAGAGATTAAGAGCAGGAAGGAAGAGAGAAGGAGAGAGAGATAGGGAGATATGGATTCAACCTAGATATGGTATGTGTGCATATTAAAATCATCATAGATCCATCTTAACCCTGGATATATCAAGCATTGAGAGGGATCAAATCTCTTTAGGTGCAAACCTCTTTTTTGAGTGCAAAACTTGAGGAAAGGTTTGCACCTTGAGAGATTTGACCCATCTCGGCTCTTTATAGATCCAGGATTAAGATGGATTTAGGTTGGTTTAATTGAGCGACACATAAATGTTTACAAATCCTTTGTCTTATAAATTGAACATATTGAGCCGACAAATAAAAATGTTTACATACTTTCTTTCATTGCACCTATACATTTCCCCTATACTGGAGTGCCTCTTGACCCAACAACTTAATATTATGATTCTTAAAAATCTCTATCAAATTATAGACAAAATTAACTAAAAAAACTATTTCGAAACTGACCATTTTATCTATTAATTAGACTACTCAATTAATAATTAACTAAGAGATAATTACAATTTCAACCTAATTACACCAAAGGTGTTCCTATGGAGGGTGGAGGAGAGAAAGAGAGAGGGATACATAGATATGGAGGGTGGAGAGAGAGGAGGAGAGAAAGAGGGAGATAGTGACAAAGTTGGAGGGTAGAGAGAGAGAGAGGGAGAGAGAGAGAGATGGGGGGAGAGGCAAAGGGAAGTGGGAGAGAGAAGAAGCAAGAGAGAAAGGACTTGGTAGAGAGGGAGGGAGAGAGAGAGATGGAGTTGGAGGGGGCGAGAGAGAGGGAGAGAGGGAAGGATATACATAGAGATAATTAATTAGACTACTCAATTAATAATGAACTAAGAGATAATTACAATTTCGACCTAATTACACCGAAGGTGTTCCTATGATGGGTTTCGTTGGGCAGATTTAGCCAATCACATCTTTCGATTTTCGTCCTCCTCCGCCTAATCATTTTTTACCACATGATGTCACTCAGATTTGAGTTTTCGCTTTCGTGGACTCTCCGTAGTTGTCGGGGTAGAATTTCTAAATTAAATATATTAAATCGTGCAAGAGCATATAGTCTTCTAGCAAATCTCTCACTGCCAATTGGCAAAAGTTCCAACGCGTAGAATCCACGATAAATAGTTATGTTGAAGGTGTGATGTGATTTTATTCACAAACAGACTATCTAAATATAGATTCTCCCAAGTTGTGCATTTCTCTGCCTTTTCTAGGTTTGGATTGAAGGGATCTAGTTGGTAATCTTTGTGGGTGTTTTGTAAGTGAGAGAAGTGTGAAAAATGGTTGTGAAGAAGATGGTGAAGGATGTGTTTGTGGTTGGGCTTGTAGTTATAATGATGAATGTGTGGGATGTTGTGAGTGTTGAAGGTGCCATAACATGCAACCAAGTAGTGAGTGTTATGACTCCATGTGCTACTTACCTCATAGGAAATGCAACAACCCCTGCTGCCATTTGTTGTCCTTCGATTTGTGGGTTGGATTCACAAGTGAAAGCTACCCCTGACAGTCATGCTATTTGTAGCTTCCTCAAGACCCAAGCAAAGTCATACGAGGTCAAGTTGGGGAAGGCTGCCAATATCCCATGTCTCTGCAAGGTCACCGACCTCAACATGCCTATCAACCTAATGTTGATTGTTCCAAGGTTCACTAATAAACTTTGATGACGATGGAATTTGGGCTGGTTATCATAGTTTTAGACTATTAGGTATAGGTGGCGACTATAGTTAGTTTTTGAACTAACGTGTTCTGTAACGATGGAATCTGGGCTAGTTTTCTTAGTTCTATACTATTAGGTATAGGTGGCGACCGTAGTTAGACTATGAACAAATGCGTTTTGTGATTATTGTAGCAATGATGGAATGTTTTCTGTGTATTAGTTACTTATGTGAGCACCCACATTCTGTGCTTTTGTAATGCATTTGAATAAATAAATGATGATGCCAACTGGTTTTAGTAGTGATTATTGTTGCACTCAATATAGATTCTCTTGTCGACCCAAATGTTTCCAGCCTCTATACATATAGCCAGACTGACCTTTCAAAGTTGCTAATGATATTGAGCAATGCAAGATACCTTTCTCTCTCTGTTAGATTTTAAATACACTTGTGAATTGACAAGTCAATGAGAGCTTACAAAGAACCCAAAGAAGCATATTGAGTGCAATGCTTTGAAAGATTGATACACACATCAAGTTTTTGTTCTACAATTTGCTTCACAATGGGATCAAGGTGAAATTATAATGTTAGCTCATTGTGCTCATATTGTAGGGAAATGCCCACTTAACCTGGTCAAAATCACATAAATTTGTCACATGTACACTTGCAAAACGTCCATGTGCATCTTCTCAAGTTCAAAATCCTAGGCTTCCTCAGAACTCAATTACTTCTTCAAAGGGAGTCTCAAAGGTTGCAACAAAAAATGGCATGGATATGATTGGAAAGAAAAAGAATAATCACCATCAAGATTCCCAGATTCAGGGCACAAAAGTCACATCTCCTGCTTCAAATGGTTCACTTCCTTTACTGGCCAACCATGTGACTACTCAGTCAAATTGCATTGTTCCACAACCATTTTCCCTTACAATTAATAAGAGATCTTCCACTGGAGTGCAAACTTCTGATGGTAATGCAGCTAGACACATGAACACAACTAGTACCACATCCTCCTCAACTACCAAAAAGCAACAGGTAAGGTTGTGAAATATATTAGCCCCTTTGAATCATTGATTTTTTATAGATGTTTAAGTGCACTGTGGACCCTATAGGGGACGATGGCCTAAATGACCTTCATTATTTGAGTTCTGAAAATTCAAAAGTGTGCCCTTAGGTGTTTACTATTTACTATGTTGTGATGTCAACAAAAAGTTGTTTTTAATACTCCTTACTTGAGCAAGTAGCCACGAAATTCGCCTCAATACGAGCATATACAAAGTTTTCATGCTTTAATAACATGAAGTAAATCATTCATTAATCTCGTTGTTATTAGCAGTGTGCTGAATATTTTCCTTCCATTGGCTTAAAAAATGTAGTTATTCTATAAAGTTGAATTCTTCTAAGCATGAGGAGAACTTATTAATCCTCTATTGTAGATCCAATATCCAAATTGAGAAAACTTCCATGCAAGACAAAATGAAGGAGAAGTATGAAGATGATTGTTCAATTACCTCATCATATCTTTTGACTAGCTTGTGATTAATTTAAAGGAGCATGAAATAATAGACCAATTCAGTTTAACAAATATTTCATTATGGTGTTATGTATTTTCTTTATGAATACTTAATTTTGTTCTATACTCATAATTTTCAGAATAAATGCACTTGAGATCCTTAATTATTCCTAGGAATTCCACTGCCATAGGTTCTAAAACAAGACTAGGCAGTGCTTCTTCTGCTTTTGGTTTCAATTTTTAGATGCAATGAAGGAGCGGAGAAGTGAAAAGAGGTAACACATTTTTCTAGGATTTTGTTTCAATTTTATGTGCCTTTCCATTATTGTCACTTAAAAAATTATCTATTTGATTGTCAAGTTGTAGAGTACTATGTATGGTTGTCTGCACTTGTTCAATTTTTCTTAAAGCTAGAGGAAAAGATACAAGCAAGGGAGATAGAGAAAAGCCATTTGTAGGCCAAGTCAAATGTCTTCTTAATAATGCATGAGTAGACTCCATAACAACATAGAAATCTAGGGCAGGGATCACCATGTGCCAAAAAACATAGATAACCAAGTGTGTCACACCTAGAGCAAGGTTGGTCAACACTTTGTGCTCATGCATAGGTTTTGAATAATTGGCTTGCCATGTGCCGCTTCCATTGGAGAGTTTGATAGACCTTATATACATGTATTCAACAATGAACTGAATTCGTGGCGAGATGATCTTCCTAACTCTTCTATTCCTTCCATATACCTTCAAACTTTAAATAGCAATGGCTAGCTTCAATCACAAGGAAAGAAAAACATATACGTATCCTCATTGAACTTGGAAAAGACTTCATGGAAACAACGTTCCATATCTCCATCATTGATCCCTTGGCTGTTTGCCACGTGGATAATTGATATCGACAAAGCGTGCAATTCAAGAGATCAAGGGAATCCAAATCGCAAGGCATCTGACGTGGCAAAACTGTAATCCAACGCACACGGGGAGATACGGATGATTATATATAGGAGGGCACCGCTTTTCAAGGACCATACATTCCTATTATACAGCCGTCCTCCTTTAACCTCTGAGATCAAAGGAAGGAAATATTCCCTCATTCCATTCCATCCTTGAAATCTCAAAGGCGTCACCCTTCAACCCTCTGAGATCAAAGAAAGAAAATATTCCCTCATTCCATTCCATCCTTCAAATCTCAAAGACGTGTTAAACAGGCGATGGCGGTTGCGGCCTTTGGAAAATCATCAAGCCTCTTGCAGAGTATTCATATTCTCCGTTCACCTCAGATTCTTCATGATATTATTATTCCTCACTCTGCAACGAACTCCACCAGAAGAAGGAACATATCCTCACTCTCTATGGAAGACTCTCTGATCAAACGCCTGACCGAGGAGTTGAAGGAATTGGCGGAGGAGCGACGTGTTAGAAAGGCTGCTCCTGATTGGCTGCCTTTCCGCCCTGGGTCCTCCTATTGGCTGCCGGGCAGCAGACACCTTGGCTATGAGGATTCCGAGAGGTCTCTTGAGATGCAAGATGATAAGGAAAAGATGGTACTGTTCGACTCATCTTTGGAATCTGAGAATTAAATCTGGGTTTCTCAAGGGCCCTACTTCTGTTTTGTGAATATGATGTATTTATCTGGACTTTCATGGTCATGGCCTTGTAATCTTGGGTTTTTGATACCCATTTGAATGAAAACTCGATCTGAGGTATGCTTGCCTTTTATTTGCATAAATATGTACCGTGATAGAGCCATTGTAACCTGGTATTTTTAAGCACCGAGAAAATTCACATCCTAGATATTTTTATCTCTTCCGGACTTAATAGATCTCGGGTGGATTTTCCTTCTACGGTTCCAAGGGCCTGAAGATCGGGGTTTCAACAGATCTAGGTTATGAAAGATGTATGACATTTTAAAAGCTCCAAGAATTGTTATAGTCATTTATACATACTGATTTGGAGCACATATATGTCAGATATGTGAATGCATTGTACTTCAAATTTCAGCACCGGAATGCAACTTGTTTCTTGTATTATCTACTATCATTTATTAATAGAATTGGACGATCCTGTGGTAAATGGGTGCTAGGGTTTCTCCACTGAACCAGGTCCTAATATCTGATGCCTTTGCATCTTACTTCAGGAATTTTCGTATGGGTCAGTTTTGGTGGTAAACAATTCATCAACTCTCGCCCAACAACAAGGGGTGTTACTTTTAAAGATTAAATAGAACCTGAAAATCTTCACAATAAAATTTGATGACTTTTTCTGTGGTTATCTTTTATGGGGTTCTTCTGGTTTCATATGATTGGTTTCTTGCCAGTTATCTTTTGGTTCTAGATAATTACCATAGTTTTTCCATTTTTTTTATGAGTGTCCTTTTAGTGGTTCTAGATAATTATCATTGCTTTTTCCATTTTTTTTTTATGAGAGAGTCCTTTTAGTTCGCTATTGACTTAGTTCATAACATTATGTCTAATTCATTATCTGAATTTTACACTTATAATTTGGATGCTCTTTGGAATGTTGCATTCTTGAATTCTCTGGAGTAATTCTGGTGAGCATTTGTCTCTGTTTTTATTGGTTTATACTGTGGTTTGTTGCACTTGGAGAAGCCCTGTGCTCTACAGCCTAGATGGGGACTGATGTATGTTGTACTTTGTGTTTGTGTAATGCTTTTACCCAGCCAAAAATGCGTGTAGCTCTATTTTTTTATAATCTTAGAAGTGTTTTTTAATGTGGGATTAAGATGGATTTATTTGTTTGTGAGTAACATAAGTTAGCATTTTATGGAATATTTCATGGGGTTCTTCATCTGGTTTCATATTATAATTGGTTTGTTTCTGGTTGCTCATTGGTTCCAAATAATTACCATTTTTTTCCATTGTTTCCAATGAGAGATGCTTTTTAGTCGACTATGAGTTAGTTTATAATATATTTTTTCGATTAATTACCTGAATTTTACACTTATAATTTTTTTCCATTGTTTCCAATGAGAGATGCTTTTTAGTCGACTATGAGTTAGTTTATAATATATTTTTTCAATTAATGACCTGAATTTTACACTTATAATTTGGATACCCTTTAGGATGTTGCATTCTTAATTTCTCTGGAGTAATTCTGGTGAGCATTTCTCTCTGTTTTTATTGGTGCATACTCTGGATGGCAACTTGTGCTTGGAAAGTGCAGTTCTCTGCAGCCAAGATGGGGGCTATCTCTGTTATACATCGTGTTTTAATGTAATGCTAGTTTTTTATTTTATTCTTAGAAGTGTTTAAAAGATGTGGATTAAGACCGATTTATTCTAGTTGTGTGTAATATAAATTAGCATGCTATGGGTAGCTGATAATTCCTGTTGCAACATCTTTCAATAATATGTTAATTTTTGGGATAAAACTGCTTTTCGTTAATCTATTTTTAGTAGGCTCTAGTATCTACCTTTGGTGTATCCGATGCAAGTGGATGCACGCATCAATCTGGAAGTGAGATTCATACGGTTGTTCATTTATGTGGTTTGAAGAAATGCACTTGTAAAATCACCTTGAGAACTACATTACAACTTGCATTAATTTACTCTGTTGCAGATATTTTAATTTAGTTTACTTAGACAAGCAGTACCTCCCAAGCGATGGAGATGTGGGTGTCTAAAATGTTGTTGAGTTTGGGCTCAAAACAGAGAAAAAGTAGTGAGGAGGAGAAGAGAGCCTGAAGCTCTAGAGGAGGAACAGAATTCCGACAGCTTGTTGGGTTGGAATGTGCAGAAGTGAAAAAGTTAGAGGGGAAAGAAGAACTTGGGTCCAGTAGTAGTACTCAGCAGAACCAGTTTCTGAGAGCAAGAAAGGCAGTGCCAGTGACTCCGCTGGGTTGAACTCTAAAGTGGCAGCAGAAGAGCCTTAGCCTTTGGGTCCGGCAGTAGTACTCGGCAGAACCAGTTTCTGAGAGCAAGAAAGGCAGTGCCAGTGTCTCCGCTGGGTTGAGCTCTAAAGTGACAGCAGAAGAGCCTCAGCCTTTGGAGAAGAAATTGGCAGGAAGAACACCGATGGCTGTGAGAAAATAAAGTAAATTGTTGCTCTAACTTGATTGGGAAACCCCTTGTGAATTTTGGGTGATGATTGTAAGGCTCAACCAATGTGTAGACTGGCAGGTTTTTTTATGAGCAAGAGCCTTGGCTTAGTTGTTTATAATGGTTGTTGCAATGTTACTTGGGAGCGGGAGCGGAAGCGGTGAGCGGGAGCGACCATTTTCAGAAGCTCCCGGTTTGGGAGCGAATCCCGGAGCGATTTTTT
>APFE030454690.1:592338-616343 GCA_000404065.3 Pinus taeda | reverse complement strand
TTTTTTTGATTGGTATTGGGCTTCTTCCTCCTCCCTTATGTATTTGGCTCTATCCGCTGTTGACACCGCTGCACAATTTTTGATTCCTATTTGTTTCTCTCCATCCCATGGCCTTTTCCCGCAGAGGTGTCTTCTAGCACGGGTGTATGAACCTGTGTAATCAGTGTTGCAATGGGGGCAATGAAATTTAGTGGTTCCACCCCCTCTCCCTGTTTCAGCCCTGTGAACATATTTCCACAATGGGGTTTGGGTCTTGTTTAGTCTTTTGAGTGCCCTGTTCACCCTCCTCCAGCTCCTCCTCACCCAGGGTTTTCATCAATTCGACTTTCTCCGGCTTCTTCATCCCCCTCTTCATTTTGGCCCCTCCATTTCCTACTCTCCAGCACCATAATAACCATAAAAGGGACCAAGAAGAGGAAAATCCCAAGAAATATAGCCAGGTCCATGATATTTGATATTTGTAAGCTTTTGAATCTCCAAATTAATTTAATTTATTTGGATTAATTAATTTAATAATTTTAATCTATTAATTTAATTTAGATACATAATTTTTTTACTAAATATAGTTGATAAACTAAATTAAACTAACTAAACTAACTAAATTACTAAGTTACTTACCTCTCTGCAAGCTTGCTCCTCACTTTTCCTCATTCCTTTGCTCTTGCTCTCCTTGCTCTGGCTCTCATTCAAGTGATAATGAAATGTTTGTTTGACCCATTGGGCTTTTAAAACAATTTTTTTTTTTAGAAATTGGAAGTTTTTTTCGTGTCTGTGGCTTTTTTGCCACCTGGATCGCCCCTGGCGTTGGTTGGGTCGCTCCCGGAGCGAATATTTAATGTTTTGGAGCGATCACTCCCCGATCGCTCCCGAGTGTTAAATATTCGCTCCAGGAGCGATGCTCCCGATGTCGCTCCATAAATTGGCAGGGAGCGCAAATTTTTTTATTGGGAGCACGCTCCCGAGCTGCTCCTGCCCGGAGGGCGGATTGGGAGCAGGAGCGGGGGGGGGGGGCACTCTCCCGCAACACTGGGTTGTTGTTTTAAGTTTTAATTGCTGTAGCATCAAGGGCCCTTGGAGGCTGCAATCACCATAAAATTCCATTTCCAGGAATTTTATAAAAAGGAAAACCTGTTATGTTTATTAGTTTTGTGTGTGCATGCATGAACTTGTTTGAGCTTCCACTGAGCTGTGTTTGATGAGGTTGCAGCAAGGAGAGTTGTGAGGTTGTTATCTACCCTGCAAGTATTAGAGTTTAGAGTTTATTCTCTTTATAAATTACAACTCCAACAAACATGAGGAAGACTGTACAGGTGTTTTTGAAAACAGTTCACAAGTGTGTGCTGGGTAGAGTTGTAGAGAAAAGGGAAATGAACAGCTCCAACCAGAAGCTCGGTAAGATGCTGTCAAGAAGTTGAAATTGCAGAGTGAGGTGGAGTAGTGGTGGACAGATCTTTGAATTCTTGTTAAAGGGTCTCTGAGCCTTGATTTTTCTGTGCAAAGGACCTAGTGAGGGTTGGAAGATTGAAAGACAGATCAAAGAAGTTGTTGGGTAGAGTTGTTAAGAGAAACCTGTGAGAAAAGAAAGTAAATTGTTGCTCTAATTTGATTGGGAAACCCATTGTGAATTTTGGGTGATGATTGTAAGGCCCAGCCAGTACACTGGCAGGTTCTTTTATTAGCAAGAGCTTGGCTTAGTTGTTTTTAATGGTTGTTGTTGTTTTAAGTTTTAATTGCTGTAGCATCAAGGGACCTTGGAGGCTGCAATCACCATAAAATTCCATTTCCAGGAACTTTATAAAAAGGAAGACCTGTTATTGTGTGTGCATGCATGAACTTGTTTGAGCTTCCGCTGAGCTGTGTTTGATGAGGTTGTAGCAAGGAGGGTTGTGAGGTTGTTTTCAACCCTGCACTGTTCGGTATTAGAGTTTATTCTTGTTATAGATTGCAACTCCAACATCATAAGAAAGACTATAGATGTTTTTGAAAACAGTTCACAAGTATTTGCTGGGTAGAGTTGTAAAGAAAAGGGAAATGAATGGCTCCAACCAGCAGCTGTCAAGAAGTTGAAATTGTGGAGTGAGGTGGAAAAGTGGTGGGCATATCTTTGATCTATGTATTCTTGGTAAAGGGTCTCTAAGCCTTGATTTTTCTGTCCAAAGGACATAGAGAGGGTTGGAAGATTAAAAGACAGATCAATGAAGTTGTTAGGTAGAGTTGTTAAGAGAAGCCTAAGGAAAGCAGTGCCAGGCAAGTGAGCTGGGGAGAATTGTTGTAAGGTGTTTCAGTGAAGAAAGCCAACAAATAGCAAGGAGAGCTCGAACCATTCAATAAGTAGGGTAGAATTGCAAAATCAAGTCAGGAAGCTACATACTGCAAGTGCAGAGATGGCATTCAGAGGAGATGCAAACATTGGGAGCACTAGTATAAGAAGTTCCTATGAGGAAGATATCTTACAGGAGTTAGGAAGGTTAATGGTTATGTCAGAATCCTTAGAAACAAGTTGCAACCCAAGGAAAGGGTGAAAGAAGTTGGTTAAGGAGAAGACCTTTCACATGGGCAAAGCTTTGAAGATTTTGAAGGGGGAGCAGAGGACCTCGTGGAGTGGAGGAGGTTATGGCAGCATTGAAGCGAATGCTGGAGAGAATGAATGCTTCGGAGCAATCTGAAACAACTTTCTAGACATTTGAGGTGGACGATGATCTCTAACCAGTGGAGATGCGGGAAAATGATGAGAAGTAGGTTTCGAATGCCTGCTGGTCCTCGGGCTGTTAAGAGGAGGATGATAATGTTTAAGTCGTCATTTGTGCATTTGACAATAGAGAGTCCCTAGAGATTTGTCCATTAGAGCGTTTGATTTAACTGATACATATGAAGTTGTGAATGTGCAGCTACTAGTTTTCATTGTGAAAGTCGAGACTCCTACGTCCAAAAGGAGCATGAAAATGACAAAAAGGTCCATAGGGATGATGGACATGAAAATGATGATGCTGCCATAGTAGCACCAATGTGAGCGAGGGAGAGACGACAATCCTAGAAGTTGCAAATGCAATGGTCAAAGCTTTGGAAGAGATAGAAGAGGGTCTATAATGAAACATTGTGTCTTTTGACAATATATTTGTTTATCCGTATGGAGGTATAAACACCAGCATCGAGGCTGCAAGAGAAGAGAAGGAAGAGCAGCATGGATAAAGAAGAAAAGAAAGATGATGAAAACAAGCTTAGTTTAAAATCAACAGAAATAGAAAAAGACCCTTGTTCTTATGCAGAAGTAGTTGAAGAGGGTGAGGGGCGTAGCATTCAATGCATGCTGGAAGAAGATGGTGATGATGATGATGTGGAGGAAATTGCAGCAGTAAGCATGCAAGAGATTAGTTGACCTGTAGGGAATTTTGGCATTCATATGTGCATATTTAATATGGTGGAAGAGATGGGGAATGAGCTTCACTCTATGCATGCAAGGGGACTTCTGCGGCCAACAAAGCAGTATAGAAAGCACCAGCGAAAGAGTTGCCCATGGAATTTGTCAGCTGCTTTGATTCCTTTTGTGCTTTGATCGCATTGAAGATTGAATAACAAGATGGAGTGGCCAAAGAAGCATCACCTGAATAGAATTGTGAAAACCCTTGTTTTTCTTAACACATGCGGCTGTACTTTGAATGCAAGGATAGGAGGCATGTGCAATGCTGCACATACAGGGGATAAGCCTATTGTAGCTGAAAAGTTTGATAAGAATAGGATGCAGCAGTGGGAAATGGTGCAGCAAAGATGAAGGATGCAGTTTTGGTTATAGCAGTCATAAAAGAGAAGAGATACTTAGAACTGTGCATGCCTTGGAGCACCAAGGAGATTGCCATCAACAGATGGTTAAGTGGAAGGAGGTCATTTGTAGAAATTATGTCAATGATGGAGCGAGCTAAAGAGAACTACAGGAGTGACCTCATTGTGTCAACGAACCATCTAGAGGAAATGATGCTTGTTGTTATAGTGACCAAAAGAGAAGAGGGCATTGCACTTGCAAGTGTGAGAGGAAAGATGAAAGGCATGACTGTGCATAGTTGGGTATGGAGCCATTCCACTGCATGAGAAATTTATTTGTGAGAGAAGTGGGCTCGATGAGTTTGTGAGAAAGCCTCTAGAAGCAAGGTGCGAGACTAGGAGTGGTTCAAGGTGTGTAGTTTGAGGAAGAAGCAAATGGGGCACAAATTTCATTGTGTTCATGTCAAAATGGCATTTACTGTGAGGGTACAACAGCAGAGTTTTAGCAGCACGCTGTGGACTTACCTAGATTAGTGGGCATACCTTGTGAGCTCAATATATGAATTTATTGCTTTTGCATAGAAGAAGTACAAGTTTTGAAACTCTTCCTCCTATATAGTAAACGATTTAAAAGGAACTCTCACACTTTCGTGGAAAGCAAATCAAAATTGATGGATGTACATTCAACTTGTGGTGTGGGTGCTTTGATTATCAATATTTTAATATTTAACTCCTACAAGTTCAAATTTAGATTTAATATTCAATTCAAAACCATTTGTAGACCATGCACAATATTTGATGTGTTTGTAAAACCTTTTTTGTTAATTAATTATGACAAAGGTGTCTCCTTACTGTGGTTGTATATCTGCAAAAAGGTTGTGATATTCACATTGGTTTGCGTAAACCACTTGTCTTACTAAATTGCTGCATTGATATTTCCCAGATCCTTTGCTGTTTTCCTGGAAGCTTAGTTTCATGGTTACACTGCATTTTGGATACAGTTTTCACGTTGAAATACCCAATTTGGATTCGACCCTATGATCAGTTGTATTGCTGAGCATTAGGAGAATGGTTTACAATAGTCATTGGAGGGATGGGATGGAGATAGAGATGGATTTGACATCCAATGCCATTGCCCGCATAATTCCTCTTTCCATGAATATGAGAGTTGTTGTTTCTCTGACGGCAGTGAGGAATTAGGGTTCTCTATGTCCGGCGTTTATTCCTGCTAAATTGTTCTTTGCTTTCAACACTTCAACTTGGGTTTTTCCTATGTTGCCCGGAGACAAAAATAACCAATTACACAGTTATGCATTTAAAATTGACGCGATAACGAGCGAGTTGTAAGGAGGATGATGTGTCGATGGGAAAAGCCTTTGCTCAGGATTACAGTGATGAAATGCCAGAAAACTGCTAGCAGACTCGACTGTTTTTCAGTTCATGCAAAAAATTTGAGTTACATCGTTATGATGTCCTCGTGATTCGCAAAACATGAAGCCAGTTCCTTGTTTTCTTTGACTTTTTTTTTGTCATTTTATGTTGATGTTTGAGCATTGGTGTCACGCATCAACGATTTTTAGCGTTAATTCACATTGTTGAAATGAGTCTGCATGATTATCTGGAGTATCATAGCTTTTATGCGTCTGGATTCTTTGCTTGCTAACAAATTTTGACAGGACAGAACATGGATGTGGAGATGGAAACAGATGATATGTCGGTCTTTTTATGGTTTTAATCAAAATCGATTCGAAAGTTGATGCTCATTAAATTGTTGCCATAGCCCATATGCAGCCGTGCATTAAAGTCTTGGTCAAAATGTTGCATTCTTGATTTCGCTGGAGAAATTCCGGTGAGTATGTCTCCATATTTATTGGTGTATACTCTGGCACTTTTTGTGCCACTCTACAGCCTACGTTGGGGAGATGTCCGTTACTTTGTGCGTCAGTGTAATATGCCTACCCAGCCGAGAGGTTTTCTATCTCTTGTTTTTTTTTTTTTTTTTGTTTCTTTCATGGAGTGCTTAGTAGCTGGCAATTAGTTGGATCTATGTTACTTATATTTAATATAAGTATTCTATTGCTGGTTCATGAGTCCCGTTGAATAATCTTTCAGGAATGCGTTTACATTTTGGGATAAGGGATATGGGTTTCCTTGGTCTATCATTGTTAGACTTTGCAACATTTGTAGCCTGGATACTTAGCATTTCCCCATGTAAATATAGGTTCTGCAAGCCTGGTTAAAGGAGTTTGCCTTAACTCCTTGTGCCACTTTCCTAGGAACGCCTCTTCTCCACATCAACCTAGAATTGAGATTCATATGGTTTCGCATTTATATGATTTGAACAAATTCACTTCTCTATAAAGCAAGTCATTTGTCTTTTAACAAATTTCTAACTTGTTCCACAATCCCAAGAAACTTGCCTTTTTGACAGTTGAGAATTTATCTTCTTCATCATTTATATGATACTGTTCCTCTAGCTTTTCTTTCCTATATTGTTTTCTTATAAAGGCCAATAATGTAGTTATACATTCTCCCTTACATAAATTCAGTTCAGTCATACCATAATCTGGCTTTTTCGCACTGGATTTTTACATTCTGTTTATTAAGTCAGCTAAAGTATGACTAAATACTTGTATTTTGATCCTCTCTCGTTGAGATACATTAAGTCATTACAATTGTAATTTGAAGTAGATCGCAACTTGCATTTATTTTAGAGCTATAAGAAAAGAGGCCACAAGTGGGGACCTCAAAAGTCTTGAGAAAGGTGGGCACATTGTGGTGTTGAGTTTGAGCCCAGAGCTTTGTGTTAAACGTGAAGCTGTAATGAAGACGTCGACGCCGACTCTCTAACAGTCACGCCTACGCCAAACCTAACACACCGACTGCGGACCATCGTGACTGACTTTCTGGCTTCACTGTGCAACCATGAATTTCACATGAGGAGAAATCTTGAACTCCTCCCATCTATAAATTTGTAATCATTTGTAATCTTGCCTCTGCCTGTGCAATCCAAGCAAGGCCAAGGTCTGTCTTGAAGTGTGATTTTTGTTCTCCATTGAGCAATGTCTTCTTGTTTTTAAGATCTCTGGTATTGTCTCTCAATTTAGCGTTTATAAGATCTCTGTTGTGTGCTCTGTAACCCCAGCAACTGGTATCAGAACCAAGTTCTCTCCCTTCGCAGGCGCCTGCAAAATTATTACTTCGCCTCTCAGCCACTGCAATTCATCTACTGTTTCGAGTCCTTCTGCGGAGACCCCTTCTATCATGGGCTTTTTGTATTAGCAGAATATCTAATCTGCTCTCATGAGAATCGGATGAGCTCCTGTTCATGATAATAATATATTTTGTAAAGATTGTATGCTTGCAAATGATCCAACGATGACCCGTTGCTAATAGGCGGAGGCGATGACCCGTGGCATTGTGTTTGTCATATAGCTGCTGCTGACAACATAAAGTCTTTCTGGAGGTAGTAAGATGCAGTGAGTTCCGCGTTAAAGCGACAATACTTATTTTGGCATGCCGCAAGGGTTTAATGCTTTTCCTATTTTACTTTATGTTTTTCAACCTTTATTTAACAAGTGAAATAGACTCATAGGTTTTATAATTATATATTATAAAGTTTGATATTTATTATGAAACATATATAATTATATATGTTCTGTAAGTATGGTATATTTGTTAAGTTTGGATATTTTAAAAAGAAAATGGGGAAAGGTCTTTTTGTTAGATAATTTTTTAAAAGAGATGAATATGGCGTAGTAATTAAAGTTTTTCATCCTAAGTAGTGATAAGGTGTAGTAATTAAAGTTTTTCATCATAAGCAGTGTTTTGATATTTTGGGGTGTGAATTTATTGAGAATGGAGACAACAACATTAATTGACATGGAGAAGTTGAGGGGAGTCAATTTTGCCCTACGAGAATCACAAATGGAGGATATATTGATTTGAAAAGATCGGTATTAGCTGATTGAGGGTGTGGCAAAGAAACCCTCAACGAAAACAAATGAAGAATGGACTAAGCTAGATAGAAGGACTAGTGCAACAATCTGCAAATATATAGCAAATAGTGTGTATTTCAATGTGTTTGGAGAAAATACAACAAAGGGATTATGGAAGAAGCTCCATGATCTATATGAGAAGAACACAACATCAAACAAAGTGTTATTGATGAATAAGCTTTACAATCTCAAGATGGAGGGGGTGCTTCAGTTGTTGTGCACTTGAATGAATTCAATATTATTACTAGTCAGCTTACCTTCGTAAAAATCATTCTAAATGATGAAATTAGAGCTATTTTGTTAATGTGTTCAATGTTAGACAACTGGTAAAATTTAATTGTAGTTATGAGCACTTTAGCACTTGCAGGAACCTTGGAGTTTGATGATGTCAGCAACAATGTAATGAATGAGGAGTTGCGGCACAAATCAATTGTGGAAAACCAGGGAGGAGAAGCTCTAGCTCTAGTTGATCGTGGTAGGAGAATTGATTGAGGCCGACAATTCATTCAAGATCGAGAGGTCGATCGAAATCAAGGAAGGGCAGTATCACCTGCTTTCATTGTGGCAAACCTGGGCACATAAAAAAAGAATGTCGAGTATGGAAGAAAGGACAAAAGGATCAGAGATCGGCCAGTACAAATCACAAGTCATCCAACACAAATGAAGGTGAGACTAATGTTGTAGTCATAGATGGTGATGTGTTGTTTATTGTTTCAGTAGAGGATGCATGTTTATATACATCTAGTAGTAGCTTTGATTGGATCCTTGACTCTAGGGCATCTCACCATTTAACCCCATGCAAATATAGTTTTGTTGCATATAATCTTGGTGATTATAGTAGAGTGCATTTAGGGAATAATCATTTTTGCAGTATTATTGGATTGGGAGATGTTTAGATCAAGATGAAGGATGGACAAGATATATTGTTGAAATAGGTCCGACATGTACCAAAAATGCACATGAGTTTGATCTCTATGGGATGATTGAATGATGAAGGCTATTCCACAAGCTTTGGGAAAGGAGGTTGGAAAATTAGCAAAGGAGTATTGGTCATGGCTAGAGGACCCAAGACAAGAACATTATATACATTGAAGGCAATGATAGGGAAATCAGATTTGGCTGTTGTCACAAAAGAACGAAATTCGGCAGATCTGTGGCGTAAGCGCTTGAGTCACTTGAACGAGAATGGCTTAAAAGTCCTTGTTGGTAAAAATTGACTACTAGGTTTGAAATCCTATAATCTTGATCTTTGTGAGCATTGTATATATGGTAGATAAAGAAGGGTTTCATTTCTTAGAGGTGGCCATGACAAAAAAAAATGTTAGAATTGATATACTCAGATGTGTAGATGTGTTTGGGCTTGTTAACATCAAGTCATTATGAGGAGGAGCATCATATTTTGTAACATTTATAGATGATGCATAAAGGAAGGTTTTGACATACCCTATGAAAAGTAAAAGTGAAGTGTTTGAAATATTTCAAAAATTCCATGTTGCTGTTGAAAGAGAGACTAACAAATTGCTCAAGTGCTTAAGAACAAATAATGGTGGAGAATATTACTCAAATGCATTCAAGGAATATTGTAACAGGTTTGGCATAAAACATGAGAAGATTGTGCCTGGTACTCCTCAACATAATGGTGTCACAGAAAGGATGAATCACACCATTATGGAGAAAGTGAGGAGTATGTTGTCAAATTTTGGTTTGGAGAAGCATTTTTGGGTAGAGGCTGTAAGGGCAACTTGTTATCTTATCAAATCGATCTCCAACTACAACCTTGGATGGCGGCATCCTTGAAGAAGTTTGGATTGGTAAGAAGTTGAATTATTCTCATTTGGAAATCTTTGGATGTGAAGCATTTATACATATTCCCAAAGAAAATAGAACTAAGCTAGATGATCAATCTATGAAATGCATTTTTCTGGGATATGTGGATGAAGAATTTGGTTATCTTTTATGGGATCCAGTCAAACATAAAGTTATTAGAAGCAAGAATGTTATATTTAATGAGTCAGAAATGTTTAAGAGGTCTATAGATGAGTTGGAAGTTAACAAAGTTATTGACAGGTTTGAAGAGCAACAGGAAAACATCCCACCAATGCAAGAAAATGGACAACAAATTCAAGAGCAGGAAGGACAACAAGTGGAAAATGATGAACACCAAGAAGAAGGAACCTTGCAGGAACCTTTACAGGAGATTCAACCTGATAATGCACCACCATGTTTCGTTCACAGATCTTCTAGGCCTCATAAGCCTTCACAAAGGTATCCTCCAAACCATATCCTATTAATTGATGAAGGTGAGCTTAATTGTTTTCAAGAGGCTTGTAAAGTTTAACACAATAAAGAATGGAAGAAAGAAATGGAGGAAGAATGAAGTCTTTGGTGGAAAATAAAACTTGGGAGTTGGTAAAGCTCCCAAAAGGTAGAAAGAACTTACAAAACAAATGGGTAT
Source organism: Pinus taeda (assembly GCA_000404065.3). Taxonomy (NCBI): domain Eukaryota; kingdom Viridiplantae; phylum Streptophyta; class Pinopsida; order Pinales; family Pinaceae; genus Pinus; species Pinus taeda. Next base: position 606,134 of record APFE030454690.1, on the reverse strand, counting down.
ACATGATTAAGCATGAAGGTGACAAAAAGGAGAGGTGTAAAGCAAGGCTGATGGTGAAAGGATTTGCCCAAAAAGAAGGTATTGACTTCACTGAAATTTTCTCATTTGTTGTCAAAAATGTCACCTATCAGAGTCATTCTTGGTCTTGTTGCTACTTTAGGCTTAGAACTTGAACATTTAGATGTAAAAACAACTTTCCTTCATGGTGAATTAGAGGAAGAAATTTATATGAAGCAGCCAAAAGGCTTCATAGAAAAAGGCAAAGAAGACCTAGTTTGTAGGTTGAAGAAGAGCTTCTATGGGTTGAAACAGACACCTTGACAATGATATAAGAAATTTGATTCATTCATGTTGGAACATGGTTTTCATAGGTTGGAAGCTGACCATTATGTTTATATCGAGATATGATCAAGGAAAGTATATTATATTATTGTTATATGTGGATGACATGTTGATTGCTGGACATGATAAAAATATGAACAATAGGTTGAAGAAAGATTTGGGCAACAAATTTGCAATGAAGGATTTGGGTCCAGCACAACAAATATTGGGCATGAGGATCATGTGTGACAGGAAAAACAAAGGGTTGTGGTTGTCACAAGAAAAATATATCAAGAAGGTGCTTGACAGGTTTAATATGAAGGAGATACCAAGCCAGTTAATACACCCTTTGCAAGAGAAGGAAGAGATGAGCAAGATTCCTTATGCTTCAACAATTGGCAACTTGATGTATGTCATGGTATGTATACAACCATACATTGCATATTTAATGGGAGTAGTGAGTAGGTTCTTTGCTAATCCAGGTAAACAACATTAGCAAGCGGTAAAATGGATTTTGAGGTATCTCAAGGGTACTAGTCATTACTGTTTATGTATTGGTCAGAGTGAGACTGTGCTCGGAGGATTTACATATGCAGATATGGCTAGAGATATGGACACCAGAAAGTCCACTACAGGTTATTTGTATACATTTGTAGGCGCAACAATATCTTGGGTGTCAAGGCTACAAAGAGTAGTAGCTCTCTCTACAACAAAGACATAGTACATAGTTGCGACAAAGGCTTGTAAAGAGATGTTGTTGATGCAATGATTCCTAAGAGAGAGAGGAATAAAGAATGATGAGTATGTAAAAAAATACTTATAACATAACAAAATCATGTAAAAAAATAGGTGCATTTTCTTGTGGGAAAAAGTAAACACATTGAATTTCACATGCTACTGATGGGCAGGTATATTTGCCAGATATATTCTTATGGGAGAGATGATCATGGTCATTGGAATGGGAAAAAAATTGGAAACACAGTTCTGCTAAGGGTTGCATGTGGAAGTTGCCATTTTGTTTCTATGCATCAAAAGAGCAGAAAAAAGTTGAACAATAAAAAAAGTAGAATCTCATTATACTAGATTGCGAAGACATAAGCATAACTACAAATGGAAAGGATTCCCATAAATTATATGCTTGGACAATTATGTTAAATAAGATTCACATTAATTATATGCTTGGACAATTATGTTAAATTTCTAATACCAAGTATATTTATTTTCTCACGACAATCTAATCTATCTCCAACAGTTTATTTATTTACCCAAATAATTATCGAATCGCTGAAAAATAAAATCATTGACCTCTAGAATTAAAAGAATGCAATAGAAATAAATATAAAGATCAATCACACATTGCAAAATAAAATCACCCACAACACTTCTCCATTATTTCATTATCTAGAAAATTTGGGTTTTCCGACTGACATGGATACAATGAAAAATACTTCACCCCAAAACTTGTAACACCGTTCCCTTAGAATGAATTCAGCCCAAGGTAACTTGACCTCAAGGAAATTCGCCTCTGGATGAAATTTCCATGGAGAATTCGGCCCATTGCTCTACCAGCAACTCAACCTATGCCCTCCTTGCATGCTGTTGATGCACGCTAGGGAAAACTCAACACTCTAGCAACTCGACCTCCTTCAGATAAATTAAATATCTTTCCAGCAACTCGGCCTTGCAATCCTCTCTTACTCTACCCTCTTGGATTTGCACAAACTCACTCACACTTCTCCTTATCCATGTAGTGGTCCTTTGAGCCACTCACACTTGGAGAAATCACTTTCTTTGAATAATGAATCACTCACACAACTTGTTCTCTTCATGTGTCTTCATCTTCTCTCCAGGATTCCTTTATAATGTTCATTGAGTCCAAATCCCTAACCCCAATCTCCCTTCTAGAACCATTTTGGAGATCAACGACTGAGATTATTTTTTAAGTCACTTAAATAATTAAATTACTTGTCCTTAGAAAATAACTCAATAGTTTGTAAGTACTTTTCCTAAGACTTAGGAAAGAATACATAAATCATTGAAAGATGCAAATAATGTCTTCTACATGCTAAAGACACCAAGCTTATGTAGAGGACCTTCCGAAGCTATTGCTCACATCAACACTCCCTCGTAGCAAGGAAGAGATTCTCCACCAACCCCAACTTATCTCAATACTTCACAACCCTTTCACTAGAGGTTTAGTGAGAAATTTGCCACCTTCTCCTCTGTAGAAATATAATGCGATCTCACAACACCCATTTGGACCTTGTCTTTGATGAAGTGACATCTGATCTTGATATGCTTGGACTGATCACGAAACATAGGATTTTTAGGGAGCTTAATGCAACTCTAATTATCATAGTGGATCATCATTGGCTCCATATGCAGATCAAATAATTTTTCAAACATCTTGCGATGCCATATTGTCTCGCAACTCACCATGCTTGTTGCCATGTACTCTGCCTATGCTAAATTGAGTGCCATTGATTGGTGCCTCTTGTTGAACCATGAGATCATGGTTGATCCCAAATTGAAACAACATCCAGATGTGGGCTTTTTGTCCACCACACTCCCTGCCCAATCAGAATCCGTGTACCCCTACAACTCCACTCCAACTTTGACATACCAATTCAATGTCTACTGTTCCACACATGTATCTCAAAGCATGTTTCGCTGCCTCCCAATGAACCTGTTTTGGCTCCACCATAGATTGGTTGAGTATGTTTATAGTAAAACATATATCTGACCTAGTGTTGACCAGATACATCAAAGAACCTATCAACAACCTATATAGTGTGAGATCTTCTCATTCACCTTCAAAAGCACTCAACTTCTTTATGTTAGTGATCATAGGTGTAGACACAGGCTTGCAATCCTCCATCTTGAATCTTCTCAAGATCTCCGCTGCATACTTGATCTACCCAAGGAAGATCTTTATTGGTTGTTTCCACACCTCCAATCCCAAAAAGTAATGCTTCAAGCTGATGTCCTTCATGTCCAATTCTGAAGTAAGACCCTTTGTGCACATCCCTATGAACTTCTTTGATCCTATCAAGAATAAATCATCAACATATAACACCAAGATGAGTGGTTCACCCTCAACGAGCACAAAGTACAAGTTGTGATCCACCTCACTCTTGGTGAAGCCTAAACCAATAAAGCATCCATCGATCCCAACATACAATACGCGTGGAGCTTGCGTTAGCCCATAAAGTGTTAGTATTGTTGGGATTGTTTTCAAATGGTTATGAAGGATTATGAAGCCCAACATATCTAATTGATGGTTTCAATATGGACTTAAATTCAACAAGTGACTTGACAACAATATAAACTCAGATCAATAATTTATTGTCATCAAATTACAATATGCTATATGTTGAGTTAACATTTACAAGAAGTGCACTTTCTTGGCTTATATCCAAGCCATGAACTCTTTGATTAGTATCCATCTTGCAACTTAATTCACATGATCATGTTGTTGGTGCTGAAGTTGTTGCGGAGATACTTGAAGTTGTTGAAGGTGAAGTTGTTGCAGATCCGAGAGAACTTTGAATTTTCTCCATTTCAAGGAACAAACACATATTAAATCTTATCTATTGTTTGGAGCGTAGATTGTTAGAGGAAAATCGATGTCCACAAACCGGATTACCAATGGGTAATCAACGTTTGAGTCCTGTAGCATGGATAAAGAAAATTCTGGGCTGGCTTGTGCAATCATTATTGTTGGCTTATGTTACTCCATTTTTTTTTTAATATTATGACGTCCATTTTTCTTGACTTGATCTTCAAATATGGAAATGAATAGGTGGACTACAAAGAGATAGCCGTGGAATACAAAGATACAACTTTCCACTTCAAATCTCTGCATTGGAATACAAACCATTACCGAGCTATGTTTATAAAAGATGCATTTTTGGATGATAGAGCAGTTAGTGAATTGAACTATGTGAGAACAAGTTCTTGAATTGCCTGGTGAAGATAGAAAGAGGAAGAGGAGCATAAGTGAAGCATAATTGAGGAAGAGGAGATAAACCACTGTAAAGGGAGTAGAGACAAAGTGTAGAACAAAGCCAAAGAAAAAGAAGAACTCAGAATTCAAGGACCAAGTAAACTAGTAAATTTGTAATCTTGCTAGGGGATTGGTGTCTCCTTTTAGGTAGTAGCTTGAAAAGAATAGGTTGGACTCTGTAAGGAGTGGGTGCTCCCATCAAGTTGTAGCTTGCAAAAGAAATGAGAGGTTGAAGCCTATAAAATTGATGTAAAAGAGGGAGTGGGTGCTTACCTTTACATCAAATCGAAATTCATGGTTTTCTCCTTTATGGGTTTCCACTTAAATTGAGTGTCTACATGTGTTGAATGTGTTTCTTGTGTGTTTGCTTTTGAATTCATGGTTAATTGTTGAACACTTATATAATTCCGCTAATTGTAAAAAAAGGGGGTTTAAAGGTTGTTAAAATAGTTTGAAATTGGTCATTTAATTATTGATTCACCCCCCTCTCAGTGATTACCTAGTTTTCAACAATTGATATCAGAATAGTTTCCCTTTGTATCGACCTAACCACTGAAAGGAAGATCTAGTTAATAAGAATGGCTAGTTAGTAAGGATGTTCAACAAATTAAACTCTTTTGTTTAATGGTACTAGTTATACCTTTTGAAAAGTAAGAATGAGGACATATTTAATGCCCTTTGTGTTGAGAAATCAATTTACTTGTAGATTAGGGTTGATTCCTCTTACTTGATAATTACTTGTGAGTATTTGTTGGCCTTTATTACTTAATTATATATTCTTCATCAAGTAATTACCAAAACATAAGATACATGAAGATCACAAGAACCAAGAAAATAAGATATAGGCTCCAAGCACAGGCAAAACCGCACAAGTGGGAAAAGCAAAACAACTTCTCTTCTTATAGAATTAGAGCAAAGTGAGACATCTAAGACCCAAAGACCAAGACCAAGACCTCAAAGCCCAAGTTAGCCCTCCTTCTGAACCTTCCTCAAACAAGTCAAATATCACAAAGTCAACACCAATTAAACTTCACCAAATCTGGTCCAACTCATAATTTCGGCCTTGCAACTCAAATCTACAGTTCAGACTTGCAATTTGTAGAAAAACCCTAGAACTCTCACACATGTGGGCAGAAAAACAATAAAATTTGGCATTTTTCTTTCTCCTTGTACTTTTTCTCTTCCTTCTTTGACTTTCGCTACAATCTTCTTCTTGCTAAGAGATCGAATTTGTGAGTGATAGTATGCAAATGAGGATGAAATCTCTTCCTTTTATAGTCTTTCATGTGGTCGAATTAGACCTATTATAGACTGACTTGGTCTTGGAGGTCAAAAAGACTATTTTAGACTCGAAGAAATAATAATTTTCTTTTATTATAAAATGTCCAAATGGGACTGACACATGACAATATTTCTTTTTCACTGTAAGGTCCCACCTTACCAACCATCAGTGTTATACAAAGGTTGATTCAAAATGTGATATTATTTTATTTTATTTTAAGACGTAAAAGTTAATGCAAGGTCATATATATATATATATATATTATAATATATATATATTATTATTTTATATTATAAGTAGTATTCTTTACATGTACACTAATTTCTACTACCAACTAACCCCATAAGTCTTAAAATCACATTTAAATGATAGTCCTTAGTGGGATAAATAATATCAATTTTTACAAACCACAATTTACAATAAGCTACTTTTTCATTCTATTGCCATTAAATGTGTTTAAAAGTGACTAATTTGATTTTGTTCTAAATAATATGCCTATGAATTCTTTGGTAAAACAAATGAAAGAAAAACAAGATAATTCAACTTCTAAAGGAGTGGTTTCCAATGACTATGAATTCATATGTGAGCTAACCATTACAACAATTTACCTACCCGATTTGAATTCCATATATTTTTAATTCAATGGAACCATCATGCTTATTCATTGAGATATTTCCAAAAGCACCTTGGTTGCAAATCCTAAATTCACTTATCCATACTTATAAACAATTCATAGATGTAATTAGCTACAACCATTGAAGCATTATGTCAAACAGTTTGCAAGCACGAAATGTACAACCATTGAAGCATTTTGTCAAACACTTACAACCATAACCCTTAAGGCGATTTCACCACAATTAAATAACATGAATCTAAGATTACATAACTTATTTTTCATTGCAAGTAATGCCAATAAGTGAACCTAATGCATAAGTAGAACTATCATCCCTCTTTATTGCTGCATATACAAAACTTTAGGCATATAAATGACTATAAACATTTAAGGAATTTTACAAATAGCTCGCAGTGATGTAGCTACAACCATTGGAGAATTTTGAACGATGGTTAGCAGTCACAAAACAAGCTGCTAACTATTAAACTATCAAACAAGCAGTCACAAGTTATTTAAACTATCACTGTATTAACCATTGGGAATTTAAAACAAGAATTCCAAGTTTATATAACAAGCTAGTTTTATAAATAGAGATTACCAGGTAACTCACAACTAAAAGAAAAAAAACAGTGAAACAAACCACCAGGCAGCACCAACAAATCTGTAAAATATAACAACGTAAAGAACCAAATTCTGAAACTATGTTTTTAAAAATCAAAGTTGGGTGACATGGCCATAAGACACAGATACCCCCTGAAGTTAAAATGAATCGAAACAGAAATGTCCAAAAATGTGTTTCTTTAAAACCACAACCAAAAACAAATTCTTACTATCTCATTTATCACTTTTGTCAAACATATAATGTGCAAACTTATCTACAACTGTAAAAAGAGAAGGAAAACCAAATTTATGCTATCAATATGTTTTCATATACTCGTAGCATCTTGAATGCTTTAGCCATTAAGACATGATGTCAATCAACTTGCAACAAAATTGTACATAAAGAAAACTCACATAAAATAATCTATAGTTATTGCAAAATTCCTTCAACTTTTAGTATGCAACATTTGATACATATCTAAGTTTCAGTAAACAACCAAATAAGCAAAAGCCATGTAATGAACTACAAAAAAAACACAATATAATGTTGTCAACATACTTGGCTGTGAATTTATACAACTCAAAAAGGTGGGAATATGCTCTAGCTCCAATGAGAGTATGCTCAAGCTCCAATATCCTTACCAACTCATTGTCAACCACCCGGTTTTCCTCCCAACCATATCCAGGGAGAAATTCTCTCCCTGGAACCCCCCGAGCTGCAAAAGCTCACAAGCAGAGCCAAAAGACAACAGTAAATCAAGGCAAACTAAGGAAGCAAATTTTCACTTCCTCTCAATACCACTCACGACCAACCTCAATAGCTAGAGATATCAAGATTTTAGTAAGAATTTCAGAATTATTTTGGAAGCAATAGGTTAATCTCCATATCTCTCCCTCTCACCATTTTCCTCAAGTCTCTTCCACTCTTGGCATCATAATCACCCCCCTCAAGTGAGAATACATGAGACTCATATATAGGAGGAGCAACCAATTCTTATAATAAAGGAGGAGTAATGTAAATGCATTGTATTCCATTTAGAGGAGTGTAACTTATGCCATTAAGGAGAGGTATGCATGCCTTAGTTAAGGAGAGTGTAACATATGCATTAAAGAGAGCGTAAGAGGAATATTTTATGACATATTTTTAATGAGTGAAAATGAATATGTCATTTTTTGATGAGTGCAGAAAATAGAGTGTAACATACTATTTAAAATAGAGAAAGAGAGTTACATGAGCCATGAGAGTCATGAAGGAGAGGTGTGAATTGATTGAGGAGATCGAGTTGACTTGTAATTCCATTTTAATAATATTAGAGTCTCATAAAAGATAATAATAATATTAATAATATTGAGGATTCAGTCATGATTGAACTATTAGGATTGATTAATGATGAGTTAAGTGGTTTTTCTTCAACTATGCTTGATTATCAATTTATGCAAGGCAATTTACTATTTTTGGAAAGTCGTGCTTGAGATGCTCGACATGACTTTCTATTGTTGAATTGAGGCTTCTGTGATCCATATCAAGTTTATGAGAAAATGTTTTTCGGCATAAATCACTTGATATTTCGTTTGTCGTTGCATTTCGAACCAATGAGTGTGGTTCATCGTCTGAGATGAACCAGGTGTTTGATAGTGAAAACCAGCGCTGGATTTAGGTGGACCATGGTTACTCATAACTGACTATGATAGCTTTGCTGGCATATCACCTTCACGAAATGAAGAAGTGCTGCAATGCAATCCATCAACTGGATCACGCTGATTGGAATGGAGCGTATCCTTGTGAGATGGTACTGAGGAGCTCAGTGTGGTATAAACCCTTAGGCTGGGCTTGAAAGAAGAAAGACCATCCATTGAGATGAGACCAGTCTGTTCAACGTTCATAGCCAAGCAGGAACGTATTACTGGAGAATAGGAATCTGAATTAGAAGAAAATTGGAGCGGATTGAGGGGACCAGGGGAGATGGCCTCTGCGTCTGAAATCACTGAGTTTTCTTTAACCGTCAGCGGTGGGGAAAAATCAGAAACCCCCGAAGAACCACACTTGTTGGATCGAAATGCGTCGACAAATGAAATATCAGGTGATTTAGACAAATGAAATATCAGGTGATTTACGTCAAAAAGCATTTTCTCATAAACATGACTTTCTATTTTTATAAAGTCATTCCAGAATTGTGAAAATGAAATTTTATTTAATGAAATTCATCCATGTGTGTTATTTTTCTTTTGGAGAATAGGGATTCCTCACCCCTATTTCATGCATCTTTTTACCTTAGTAGAATGAGGACTCCGCGCCCTGATCTACTCCAAAGGTACAAGATTCCACAACTTGATCTTTTTAAATATTCAGGACTCCGCGCCCTAAATAACAAGACTCCACGTCTTTATATTTCTTGGATTTAGGACTCCACACCCTAATTTCCATGCCTTCTCATCTACTGTGCTTTGAAACTTTGCATTTCTCCTTATGGTACTGATTGTGAGCTTTTACCCATTTGATGGTTCGCTAGTAAGGCCTTGTTCAAAGACCTGCACACATACAATCTCATAGATCAAAGGAATCAAATGAATTTCATAATGAAATTAACTTAATCACATTTTACCGAGAATTATGCATGACTTCCACAATCATTTTGGTTTTGAAGAAATTACTTCCACAGTCATTCATTATTGAACATCCTTGTTGGAAAATGACCAGGTACCCTACCACATTCTGCTTAGTACAATATTAGACATATATAATCACACAAATCATGTATCATCCATAAATCATAATTAATCATCTATTCCACATAACCATGAGCATCCATGGGTATATGTGTCTCAATCTTGGATCACCATCCATGTCATACACCTGCCTCACAAATCAGATGCAAAAAGAGAAACATATGTATAACATTTACTTGATCAAAAGCATCTAATACAGATAATCAAAGACACCACACGTAAGAGGAAATATAACTATATAAAACATTTTCCCCTAATCTAGTGATCAATCTGGGATACATAAACATAAAAGGAAATATAACTATATATATAAAACATTATTCCTCAATCAAGTGATCAATCTGTCGTATATATAACTCATAAAAAATCACCCTCGGTAGGAGTGACAAAACTATACTAGGAAAAAAATAGGACACTACATTGAATCAAATAAACCCTAGAAGCATGAATAAGCTTAACTAGAAAAATAATAACATTTTTTTTCTTTTTTCTTTTTCATGAAGTATACAATGGTCTAAGTACAAAAATAATATGATGATTGAACTTATAATATGATGATTGAACTTAGTTACGTTTTTCAACACTCCCTCTTAACTAGAGAAGTATTCATAACTCCACAACAAGGTACAAGGATACCCAAATTGAAATATTCTCATAAGATGATTTCGATTGATAAGCCATCATCAAACATCAACATCATAACCAACTTTGTTAAATTGAAATATAGCAAGGCCTTGACTTGACAAGCTCTAACCCTCCACAAGATTAGATTACAATGTTGGGAGGCATACAAATGGACACCAACACCACAATGCCTTCAAGGCACATACCCCATCCAGATGTTCACTAGATATGTCCTTCTAGGACTATTCTTGTCTTGGATTTCCAATCCTAAAAGAATATCAGTCCTCTTCGACTACTCTCATATTGGATGCCCTACCTCATCCTCAAAGAGTATAGGTTCACGAGACTACTCTATATTGGATTCCCAAATTTCCTCAAGAAGTATCGGTCCTGGATGCATATCGAATCCTCCATTCTTCCTCCCAGTGCCTTCACTAGATTTATGGTTGTTAGTCTTGGCCTAGTGCATGTCACATGGAGAATATAGTGTTCCTCATCACTCGCTTTCAACTAGGGAGGAGATATCTACAAGTCCAAGGTTTTCTCTCAAATACTCAAGCTTCTTATTCGGAAGAGACTTCGTTAATATATCAACTACTTGTTCATTTGTGGAGATGCACTATAGCATCACAATCCCATCCTGAACCAAACTTCGAATATAGTGATACTCATTATTGTATGATTTGTCCTAACATGAAAAACTAGGTCCTCAGTCAATCTTATACTACCCTGATTATCACTACATATAATGGTAGGGTCCAATGATCCTTCAAACAAATCTGATAGCAGATTTCTAAGCCAAATAACTTCTCTACCAACTTCACTTGCTGCAATATACTCGACTTCAACATTACTCAAAGCAACTAAGTGTTGTTTCCTAATCATCCATGATATCATAGAGGATCCTAAGCTAAAACATCCACCGGCAATGTTTCTTCCATTTGTCTCACTTCCTCCCCAATTTGAATCTGTATAGCCTAATAACTGTATCTCATTACCAACATATCTCAGGAAGTGATGTACAATCCCATGAAGATATCCCAGAATATGTTTAAATGCTATCTAATGATCATGCCTTAGCTCCATATGGAATTGACTAAGAACATTTACTGCAAAGCATATGTTAGGCCAAGTATTCACAAGGTACATCAAGAATCCAATCCATCGTCAATATGATGTTGGATAAACAAGACTTGAGTATGAACTCAATAACTTCTTCAAATTAGTGATCATTGGAGTTCTCATCAGTTTACTGCCCATCATACCAAACAACTGCAAGATCTTGATCACATATTTCCCTTGACCAAGATAGTTCTCACCAGGTTTCTTCCATACGTCCAATCCCAAGTAATAGTGCATAAGCCCAAGATCCTTCAAATCAAATTCTGATATCAACAATGTCTTGCACTTTTGAATACGATGCTCTACACCTATAACAAATAAGTCATCCGCATATAGTAGTATAATTAGAGGTTCATTTTTAACTACCTTGATGTAAAGATTAGGATCTTAGGGTTTTGATTTCCTTTCTGTGAAATTTTCTATTTATGTCTTGAACTCTTGAAATTTCTCAAACACTTGATCCTTAGATTTGAGGATATATATCCATGTCTTTCCAAAATTATCATCAATGAATGTCACATAGTATTGCTAACCTCTAGAAGGATTCTTTGCCATTGGTCCACAAATATCAGAATCTATAAGATCCAAAATTTCCTTGTATCTAGTATCACTGCTTGCAAAGGTTTTTTTTTGTTCTTCAAGAGAACATCACTTACAAAATCCATGCTCTTCTTTCAGTTTGGGGATACCAGTATCCATATGATTCAATGATGACAATATCTTATAATGAAGGTGACCATACCTCCTTCTATGCCATAACTCAAAGGGGTTAATATCTAAATGCACTAGAGCTTGAGGAAGATGTGTTAGAAGCCTATGCAACCTCCCCTCACGAATCCCGATATTCATAACATCTTCAATACTATATCCCTTACCTCGTATGATAACCTTTCCATCAACAAATGCAACCCTATCACCTTTATTTTCTAAACAAGAAATAAAGATCAAATTCTTTTTCGAACCTGGAACATAGATTATATTGTTGAGATGAATGTTTCCATCGTTTTTTAGCTCAAAAGAAGTAGACCCAATTCCTTTGACTAGGTAGCTCTTCTTGTGTCCAAGTTCAATTGAATGAGAAGAGACTCCTTTAGATAGGATTTCGAGTTGACCGGATTCCTCTGTCATATGCCTTGAGGCTCCAATATGAATTACCCATATACTATCATCTTCAAAAGTACGTATAAGAGCGGAAAATAGACTTCCATCTATGACTTATTTAGATAGCTTGGAGATGAACTTGATCATACAAACCTTGATAGTTTCAAAGATACTTCTAGGAGTCTTGAGGCATTTCTTCATATAGCTTGCCATTGAAGAGGGAGAGAGAGAATAGACAACTGCTGCAAGAGTCTACAAGAAGAGTGCCAACAAGAGTGAGATCTTCATACTTACTTCCTTCACTTTAAGCTTTGATACCAAGACCCATGGAAAATTTTAGGGGCGAATGTTCACTCTTTGGCAAAATTAAGGGGTTTTAAATTTTTAGTGGGCGAATATTTTGTATCATAGTACATTTTTACAAATCACCTCAAACAACCCACCTTATTTTAAGGGAGAGGGTAAAAAAGGTAAATTTAGCGCTTGAAATTAGGAGTTACAACCTTCCATTCGCGCTAATTTTCAAGAATAAGTTTTATTTAAGTGAATCGTATGGGCCAAATACCATATTTTTAAAAGAGGTATGGTAAATTAATAAAAATACAAATAAATGAGAGGTATGATAAATAAATAAAACATTTTTTATATTTACTCCATAAGTCACCTTATATACATGCAAGGGTGTAAACAAATAAAAATATAAGTAAAGTGGAGGTATGGTAAATAAATAAAACGTCTTTTATACTTACTCAAAAGGTATGGTAAATAAATAAAAATATAAATAAACTAGACGTATGGTAAATAAATAAAACCTCTTTTTATATTTAGTCCATAACCCTCATTCTATTTATGAAGGCTCAAGAAACAGGTTTTGTTTAAGTGAATCCTATGGGCCAAATACCATATTTGTAAAAGAGGTATGGTAAATTAATAAAAATATAAATAAACTAGAGGTATGGTAAACAGATAAAACATTTTTTTTTGTATTTACTCCATAAGTCACCTTATATTTACAAACACTCAAAAAAATGCATTATATTTAGGTGAAACCTATGGGCAAAATACTATGGGACAAATACCATGGACTAGATTGTTATTAATACCATGCAAAAAAGACATTATTAACCCTAATATTAATAAAAATAAAAATGGCACATGGTATCGACCCATGGTATTCACCAAAATGGCACATGGTATTGACCCATGGTATTCACCTGGAATGTAGCCTATTTAAATGGGGGACCCGCGAGAGGTATCAAATATCGTGATATGCAAACTAGCATAGAGTGAAAAAATATTTGATCCCTCTCGGGGCGTAAAAATGGATGTTGCAATTTAATGTAGGTTAAACATTTTAGCTTGGTTAAAATATAAAATAAAATAAAAATCAACTATTAATT
>APFE030454690.1:533040-560782 GCA_000404065.3 Pinus taeda | reverse complement strand
CTTTCAATGATTTTCAAAAAGCCTGAATGTGATGTGAGTAATAGTGATAATGAAATTTTAATATATAAGTGAAATTACGGAGATGTTTTACCGTATGGTTAATGTGGGATAATTTGTTTTAAAATATTATAAAATGAATATTTTATAATTGTTTTACAACCGGTTGTGGGATAATTTGTTTTAAAATATTATAAAGCGAATATTGTAGAATTGTTTTACAACGGGTTGAATGTGGGATAATTGTTTGTTTAGTGATATATGAAGTACTTCTAACTATTAAATAATAATGTAGAAGTTGTAGTTTACAATTTTAATTTTAATGATTTATTTCATAAAAAAAATTAGTTTACATTTTTCAATAAATTGTAGAATAAAATAATGAAAGTAAATAAATCTAACAAACTTTCTGGAGGGAAATATTTTTGCAAAAATTTTTGGAGGGAAATATTTTCGCGAAACTTTTTGGAGGGAAAATTTCATTCTTTAAGCTATATAATATCTTTAGGAGACTCTCCATTTGTATCATTCAATATCCTCTATTTGAAAGGGATGGATTTTTCTGATAGTGAAGTTTTGATTTATACACCATCAACATTTTCATCGTGTAACAACTCTATTCATATTGATGAATATAGTGGGAATTCTTCCACTATAAATAGAAAGTCAATTCTTCCACTTAGTGCTGATTCTAAGGACTATGAGAGCAGCACTGATGAAAGAGGGGATGGAGAATTTCAAATAAATAAAGAGTCACAGATTCCATTTAGTCCTAATTCTAAGGACTATGAAAGCAGCAATGATGAAGAGCATGACGGTAAAGTTCAAAAGAATGGAGTGTCACGATGTCCACATAGTCCCAATTCTGAGGACTATGAGAGCAACAGTTTTGAAGAGCATGATGGTGAAGTTCAAAAGAATGGAGTGTCATGGTGTCCACTTAGTCCTAATTCTGAGGACTATGAGAGCAGCAGTGTTGAAGATCATGATGGCGAATTTCAAAAGAATGGAGTGTCATAGTGTCCACTTAGTCCTAATTCTAAGGACTATGAGAGCAGCAGTGATGAAGAGCGTGATAATGAATTTCAAAAGAATGGAGTGTCAAAGTGTCCACTTAGTCCTAATTCTAAGGAATATGAGAGAAGTAGCGATGAAGAGTATGATGATGAATTTCAAAAGTATGGAGTGTCACGGTGTCTAGTTAGTCCTAATTCTAAGGTCTATGAGAGCAGCAGTGATGAAGAGCGGGATGATGAATTTCAAAAGATTGAAGTGTCACGGTGTACACTTAGTCCTAATTCTAAGGACTATGAGAGCAAAAGTGATGATGAATTTCATAAGAATGGAGTGTCACAGTGTCCTCTTAGTCCTAATTCTAAGGACTATGAGAGTAGCAGTGATGAAGGACAGGATGATGTCCTTATTCTAATGAGTATAAAGGTAGCAGTGACAAAGGATAGGATGTAGCATCTTCAATAAGTAAACATTCACATTTTCGACGTAGTCCTAATTCTATGGACTTTGAGAGTAGCACTTACAATGCACATGAGGAATAATATCCATTAAACATCGAGTGAAATTTTCCATTCAGTCCAAATTCTAAGGACTATGACAGTAGCATTGAAGAAGGGGAAGATGAAGAATATCCTCCAAGTCAATATTTGAAAAGCACAGTTGGTCATAGTGTGGATAACATTCCCCTTAATGATGATGAAAATACTTATACAAATGATGATCCAATGATGGAGATGTTGCCAAGAAATATTGTATCGAGGAGTAGGAGTAGACCTTTTCGTATCAATGCAATCTATTCTAGTTATACAATGGGTAGAGAAAAATATCTGACAAGAAGAAGTTCTATCAGTGCTCTCATTTCAAGTGAATGTTGCCAAAAAGATTGCTTGAAACATATGGATTTCAAATTTTCATTAGAGAGCAGGAAGAGATATTTGTCAATGAATAAAAGCATGCAAAATTCCTATTTAGTTGGGTGCATGCAATCTACATTGTCAAGTTATGATTATCATATTAGGACTTTATTTATCTGTAGAAAAGCTTTCAAAATGTTTCATTCGATTGGGAATTTTCATCTCTCAACAATTCAAGAAAATTTGGAAAAGGATCCCACATTTTGTTCAGAAGTACATCATAAAAGACAGTTTGGGCCATTATCAAATACTGCAATGTCATGGATGAAAGATTTCTTTTCAAAGCATGGAGAGTGTATGCCAAATAGAGAGACAATACATATTCCAGATATTTTTTCAAGACGATAAATATAAAACTGATACAAAGATTATGCAGAAGTTGCTGAGGGACATGGCAGGTTTATTACATATCAATATTTTGAGATAGTATGGAAGAAATAATTCAACAATGTCTGTATTCCTAAGAAGACAAGGATGGGGATTTGTAGTACATGTGCTTCTCTTAAATAAAAAATAGACAAATGTGAAAGGTCAGAAAGAGGTAAGCATTCATAACTTTAAGTTTTAAAATTGTAAGTCATCAACTATAAAAACATATTTCTTAATGAATTTCTTTTATGTTGTGTAGATTTAATTGTCAAAGAACTTAAGGAGCATCACGAACAAAAACCAAACGAAAGGAAGAAGTTGTACAAGCATCGAAAGAAGTGTTATGATAATTCGAATAAATATTTGGGTTTGATAATTGATGATATGGACCAGAAGAAAACACTTTTATCGCATTTTGTTCGTACACCCAAAAATTTATAGGAGGAAAATTTATTCAGTTTCACTTGGTCGGTTTTATGGCCTTCAATGGGAAAATGTTGCCAAGGGTGTACTTCACAACTCCAAATATTCATAATGATGCAAATCTGACCATAACCATAATTCATGATGTGATTTCTCATTGGTATGGTAATCTTCCTGAAGTTTTGTATCTACAATTGGACAACACTTGCCGTGAAAACAAAAATCAGGTTTTTTTTGGATATCTAAACATGCTTGTTGAATTGAGATTTTTTCAAAAGGTAAAGGTTGGTTTCCCTCTTGTTGGGCACACTCATGACCATATTGATCATATTTTCAGTCATTTTTCAGTCATATTGAGGAGGAAGCAAGTTGGGAGCTTTCCATCACTAATTGAATGTCTTAAGAAATCATACATGCCAGAGCCTACTTTTGATGTATTGGAAGAAATTGTTGACTTGCGAAGGTTTATTCTCGGATCATATGGTGAGGGGAAATGCATTGAACAAATTAATGACATTAGGTTCCAACATTAATTTTGTATCAAAAAAAGTTGATGGGAAAACACTAATATGGGGCAAGAACTATTCAACTACTATAGAATGGGCACCATCATCAGGTTTGCAATTTTTGAAGTTCATTCCAGATCATCTAATATTTGCACCAAAAATTTTGTTATTACAATCAGTTGGTGAAGTCCAGAATGCACGTAGAGAAAATAGAGATATAAATTATTCTAATTTCCTGGAAGAAACTAAAAAGTGTATTAGATATACATATGAGTACTTTGACATTGCTGATTCAGTTTGGTGGGAGTCATTTTTCAATAATCAAAGTGATATCATTTCAACAATAACAAATGAAGATATACCTTTGAAAAATCCATTTATTTGGCCACAAAATGTGTCGAATGCACATGAGGAAATATACATTGTTAAACAACAACAATCTCAAGGTATCATTAATTCTTCACAGGCAGAGGAAAGAGAGATGTATATTGGTTCCAAAAGATCTCGTGCACAACGTGAAGCCATGGAAGACCTTTACAGGGGTTCAATACAGGATATTAAGGAGGGTTGCATGATCGTAGTGCTAGCAGATGGAGATCCCAATGGCTATCCATTCTGGGTTACTAAAGTTATAAAGGTATTTACAGAAAATGAGGATGTTACAAGTGTTGAAGTACATTGGTATGCCGGAAATACACACCCATTCAATGGTGTGTATAAGCCAGAGATGGTAGTTGACAAAAAAACTGGCGGAAAGAGAAAAATAAAGGGTACAAATATAAATCGCCGTCGCACAAACATATTAAAATTGGAGGATGTTGACATACTTGTTTATGACTTCAATTTAACAAAGAGAGGAACTCTTCGCTCCAAGACGATAGAGATTCTGAAAAGGTTGTTACCAGAAGGAACAATGTTGAGATGGGAGTCTGCTGAAACCAGTCGTAGATCTAGAAGAATTTTGAAACTTGAAATGATGGACGTGCATGTGGACTCAGATGGGGCACTAGTTGATGAAAGAGAAGAATATGGAACATCTTTGTCAACATCCAGTCACTCATCTGAAGATGTGAATTCTGATGGTGTGCAAGAAAATATGAGTGATTTTGAATAATTGTTTAAGACAATTTATATAACTAATGTATGCATCGTATCTTGAAATAAAATTTATGATTTCCATATGGTGTTAAATGAGAAGTTGTGAGGCATTTTTATGTTGTTGGATTATATGTCTTAATTATGATAATTTTTATTGTTTAAAATATCTACAATGCAATATTAAATTAGAGATATAATGTATGTTCTATTCAATATACAAATAATGACTTTTGAATTCATTTAATGATGTAATTTGTTCATAATGTCATGGTTTTTTAATTTTATAGTTGAAAAAAATTTCAATTTCTTTTGTATCTAGCATGTTATGGTTGAGAACATGTTGAATTTATACTTAGGAAAGAAAAATGATATTCTACCAAAAACATTAATGTGTTTTTTTTCCTCATAAACAACTTTGTTTGGCACATAAAAATTTGGTTTTACGAGCATTTTTTAACAAGTTTGAAAATTGACCCTAAAAAAAAATCATCGTTCTAGTATCATCACTTTTCCGTTCTCAAGCTATATTTTGCACGAAAATTTCGTAGTCACTGCAATTTTTAAAACATGTTCAAAATTGACCCTAAAAAACAAAAATCATCGTTCCAGTACACACTTTTCATTTTTAGCACTGTTTTTGATGTTTTTTCGGGGTTTTTTTGGCCAGAGTTCCTGTTTTGATTTTATAGTTCCTGTTTCAAAGTTTACATTGTTGGGTATGAAAAGGTGTATGGGATGTTGAATTCTCAGAGATATCCTCTTATTAAATTTGGTTTGGTCCTATGAAAGAGAAATCATTGAGAAGAAGATGAAGGATAAAAAACCATTATTTTTGTAAAAGTTGTCAGAAGAGCTAATGACAACTATCAACAACTAAAGAATAAGGATGTAAACAATACACCTCAACAAAAACATGGTAAAAATGCATCTCAAAAACAACAAAGGAACAAAGCCACTCAAAAACAACAAAATATAAATCCCACACATGAGCAACAAATGAAAAATCCTACTCGACAACAATAGAGAAGAATATTTGACAAACAAACAATAAGATACTAGAAGAGTTATTTTTCAAAAGACAAAACTATCAGATGACAAGGAGACCTAATTCAGAAGCACCATCCTTCCCTAGGTATGAAAATTTATTCTATGGATATTGTCATTTATGTATAAATTTTGGCGATAAGGCTGTGAACTACAGATCATATATAAGAAGGAATGAAAAAATAAGTCATAAAATAAATTAGGTCAACAATGGATTTGTAAATGCAAGAACAAACATAAGAAAGAAAAATAATACGCTTGCCCTACTCTCTAATGTCATTGAATGTTTTTATTACCATAATTTTGGACACAATTCTTATGAATGTCAACTCAAAAAATTTACGCAAAATTCTTAGGACAATCATAGGACATAGGAGCCCACATTGTGGAAAAAGAAAAGGAAAGAGAAGAACACCAGTAAGTGTGGTCTAGTTCTTTATACTCAAAACCAAAATAATCAGTGGTATGTGGACAATGGTTGCTCCAGACATATGACAAGAGACAAGAGAAACTTCTTGACTCTAAATGAAAACAAACGCAAGAATGTCACCTTTGGTAATGATGCACTAGGGAAAATAATGGGAAAAGGTACAATAAGCTTGAATAATGGATGTTGGAAATATTGAGGGGGGGGGGGGGGTGAACTAGTATTTCAATTCGATCAGCTGATTTTAATTTAAAATAACATTAATTATCATTATTAATAGATTAAAAAAATAAGTTAACATCACATCACATGAACATATAGCAACACCATTCAACAATGAAAAACATCCAGGACAACAGACGAGTTTTTTAGGTGGAAACACTTCCGGGATAAAAACCACCTAACACTTCTTAATATAGGTCTTCAAAGTTTACATCAATAGGAAGCTTAAAATTCCAAGAGTTTTTAACATCAACTGAAGGAGGCTCCAACCCCTTGGTTTACAAGCTCAAACCTAAAGGAAGCTCAAAATACCTGATTTTACAGATCTGGTAACTGGAAGGATGCTCCAATGCCTTGATTTACGAACTCCAACTGGAAGGGTGTTCCAACGCCTTGATATACCAAGTCGAACTGAAATGAAGCTCCAACTCCCTACACTGGCTCTGACCTAGCCTAGCATAGCCTTGCCACCCTTAGGCGTTCTCAGGCCTCAACCTGAAAGAGACTCTTATCTCATTCCTTGCACCACCCTGCCACCCTCAAATTCACCACAATAGACAATGTTTCACAATTTTCAAACTAGATCCACTTGTGCTCAAATATAAAAATAAACTGCAATATAGTTTCTACTCAATTAAATCTTCTTTTTCACATCAAATACTAGCTTGGTTTAATTCTACTCAAGTTACATCAAATTGTCATCAATCATCCATATTGTAAACCCTAGCTTATCAATTCGACATCATACTTTCACTGGCCAAAACAATGCATATATCTGATCAACAACACACAAAGGCAACCATATAACCATACTCCAACATTCTGTCAATCAATGCATTCAACTAATAATGCTACTTAGTGACACACATCAAACCTAATGCTACTTAGTGACACACATCAAAGCTCAACAATTTCACTGTAGCAGACCCACATATATATACTCTTCATAAGCCAACAATTATGCACCTTTGTTATAGTTATGAATGAAGGCTCTTGTAAGCCCTACATTCCAGAGTTGTAGCAACTTAGTATCCCAACAGTCAACTATACAAGCTATCAATATCAATTTGTCCTTGGTAGACATTATCAAGCTCATCCAATACCCACTTAATGCAAATGTACACTTCAGATATGCAATGAAGAATCAAGCTTGTTAACCTTCAACCTCTCAATGATTATGGTGGGATCTATTCATACCTCTATTAATGCCTTCACAAACCTGCTACAAAAACAACTTCAACAAAAGCTGCTATCCAGGATGCCTTTGAAGATGAATGCACTTTTTTCATAGTAGATATGAATCTAGGACAAATTTGAATGCTTTCCTTCAAACTGGTTCGATACAACTTCAATGCATCCTTAGGAACAAACTTGAATTTGTGCCATAGATATACTTTAAAATCCACTAAGGTACATAACCTCTAAAGCCAACATAGATCAACAATAATTTCTATGAAACATGTCTTCCACAATGATTAGGTTATCTCAATACAATTTCAAGCTACCATGCCTCTAATTAGGGCTTGGACCTGTGCCTTGATTATAATATACCTGCTATAAAAACCAACAATTTTTAACATTTGACATAAAAATACACATTTTGAATATAGATATAACAAAAAAATACACATTTTAAGACTTTTTTGCTAAAAATGACATGTCAAATAAACAATTTTTATGGGAAAATTTAGCAAAAACAATTTAAAAAATAACATTTTTTATGAATTTTAAATCAAAGAAAGAATAATAATCCCATTTTTTCCAAAAAATAATGATTCATATAAAAATTAATGTGAAAATAACATAGTACAAATTTAAACATATAACAACAATAATTGAATACCTATTATTCTCATAAAATCTCAAAGTCAAAACATTACAAGTATAACTATTGAATAGTTCAAAAAAATGAGCTTGATTTGCAAACATAACTAAAATTAAATCATCAATATCATAAAATCCACGCTCATCATCTTATAGAGTTTCACTATTGTCTTCTTCCATAATATTTTGTGCTTCAATTCGGTCATTTTTCTCTTCTGATGGATCTTTGATGTTTGTAAATCTTGCCTGCACTCGCTAGGGTCTGTAGACGAAGGTGGATTATGGGAAACAACCATGGGTGCCCATGACCCCTAGGTCATAGGCGTGGGCAGGGACACCTTGCCCATCCCTTCCCAAACCCACAACACAGGGGCCCTGGTCCATAAGCCTGGGCAGGGGCATCTCACCCATCCCCGCCCAAGCCCACAACGCAGGGGCCCTGGGCTGTAGGCCTTGCTCGCCCCTACCCAGGCCCATGACCTAGAGCCATCGGGCCATGAGCCTAGGTGGGGGTGTGGGGGTGGGTGAAGCGCCCCTGTCTAGGTCTACAACCTAAGGGCCCTAGGCATCCAAGGTCGATTAAGGGAATTAACCCTAGGGACCTAGGGCCTCTTAGCCGTGGGCCTAGGAGGGGATAGGTGAGGCACCCTCGCCTAGCCCCACGACTCAGGGGCGATTCCTGTAATTAATCCTGGCCCTAGTCACCCAAGGGCGATTCTCGAAATCGACCCTAGCAATTCCTGAAATCGACCTTCGGCAATTCTCGAAATCGACCTTGGGCGATTCTCAGAATAGACCCTACGTGAATCTCAAAATTAACATTGGAGCTGGGTGTCCAGGTGCGATTCTTAGAATTGACCCTGGGTGATTCTCAGAATTGGACATGGGCATGTAAGGGTGATTCTCGGAATCAACCTTGACCGTAGGTTTCTAGGGGAAATTCTCGGAATCGACCTTGGCCTTAGGCGCTTAGGTGCGATTCCCCAAATTGACCCTGAGTGATTCCTGGAATCAACCCTCAATGATTCCAAAAATCATCCTTAGGCACCTAGGGGTGATTCCCATAATCGACCCTAGGCGATTCTCGAAATTGACCTTGGGCTAATCCAAAAATCAACCCTGAATGATTCCCGGAATCCACCCTGGCCCTGGGCGATTCCCGGGATCGACCCTGAGAGATTCCCATAATCAACCTTAGCCCTAGGCCAAAATAAATATATGGGTTTATACCCTAGGCGATTCCTAGAATCAGCCTTGGTCTTAGGAGCCCATGGGCAATTCCCAAAATCAACCTTGGGCGATTCCCAAAATTGGCCCTCGGCGCCTAGAGTTGTGGGCCTGGATGGGGGCAGTTCACCTACCCCTGCCTATGCCTACAACCCAGGGCCGATTTTGAGAATCGGCTCTGGACGCCCCGAGCCTTTAGGTTGCAGGCCTAGGCAGGGGCGCCTCGCTCACCCTTGCCCAAGCCTATAGTCCAGGGGCCTTGGATGCCAAGGGTCAATTCATGGAATCGCCCCTGGGCACCTGGGGCCCCTGGGCCATGGGCCTCCGCAAGGGCAGACGGGTGAGGTGCCCCCTCCCAAGGCCACGACCTAGTGTCCCTTTGTGATTCTTAGAATCCACCTTGGGGTGATTCCTGAAATCGACCCTAGGCGAATCTGAGAATCAACCTTTTCCCTAGGTGCGCAGGGGTGATTCCCATAATTGAGGTTGGTCCTGAGAACCGAGGGGCGATTCCCGAAATTGACATTGGACACTTCGCATATTTGACCCTAGGTGCTTCCCAGAATTGACCTTGGGCCTGGGCACCCAAGGGAGATTTATGGAATTGACCTTGGGCGATACCTGGAATCGACCCTGGGCGATTCCTGGAATCGACCCTGGGCGATTCCTGGAATCGACCCTGGGTCGATTCCAGGAATTGACCCTGGGCGATTCCCAAAATTGACCCTGGGTGATTCCCGGAATTGATACACTAGACGATACCCAAAATTGACCCTGGGTAATTCTCGGAATTGATACACTGGATGATACCCGAAATTGACCCTGGGTGATTCTTGGAATCGACCCTGGGTGATACCGTAGGTGATTCTTAGTATTGACCCTAGGTGATTCTTGGAATCGATCCTGGCCTTAGGCAACCACGGATGATTCTCAGGATCGACCTTGGGCCTGGGTGCTTAGGGGAGATTCCCATAATCCACCTTGGCCCTGGGCCCAGAATTTACCTTGGGCGATACCGTGATTGCTTCTTGGAATCGACCATGGGAAATTCTTGAAATCGACCCTAGGCGATTCTCAGAATCGACCCTAGCCCTCGGTGCCTAAGGGAAATTTCCAGAATAAATACCTTGGGCGATACCCTAGTAGATTCCTATAATCGACCCTGGGTGGTTCCTTGAATTGACCCTGGGTGATACGTCGGGTGCTAAGGGACGATTACTAGAATCAACCCTGGGATATTGCTGGAATCGACCCTGTGCGATAGTTGAATTCAACCATGGGTGATTCCCAAAATCGACCTTGGGCGATTCTTGGAATTGAAAATGGGAAATTCCCAGAAATGGCCATGGGCGATTCCCAGAAATGGCCATGGGCGATTCCCAGAATTGAACATGGAAAATTCCCAGAATCGATAACCTAGGAAATTCCTGGAATCAACCCTCGGTGATTCCCGGAATCGACCCTAGGAAATTCTTGAGCTCAACGCTGAGCGATTCCTAGAATCAAGCTTGGTTCGGGGTGCCCAGGGGTGATTCTAGGAATCGACCCTAGTCACCCAAGGCTGATTCTGGGAATTGACCCTAGGAACATAGGGTTAATTATGGGAATCAACCCTAGGCACCTAATTCCCTTGGGCCACGAGCTTGGGTGGGGGTTCCTTCCCCGCCCCCACCTAGGCCCACAGACAAGGGACCCTGGGTGCCTAAGGTTGATTTTGGGAATCAGCGTTAAGCGCTGCTGGCCTGCTAGTGGGTGCCTCACTCATCCTCCCCCAGGACCGAAACCCAAGGGCCCTGGGTGCCCAGGTTCTATGGGCTACAGGCCTAGGCAGGGGTGCCTCGCCTGCCCCCACTGAGGCCCACAACCTAGGGGCCCTTAGCACCAAGGCCCCTGGATCATGGGCCTAGGCCGGGGTGCCTCGCCCAGCCCCACTGAGGGTTGATTCTGGTAATTTTCCCTAGGTTCCCAAGGCCATTGGGGTGCATGCCTAGGCGGGGGTACCTCATCTGCCTCCACCCATGCTTGGGGCACCTAGGGCCGATTATAAGAATCGACCCTGGGTGCCTAGGGCCCCTATGTCACAGGCCTGGGTGGGGGTGCCTTACACCCCATCACTGAGGCCTGCGACCCAAGGTTCTTGGGAGCCTATGGTTAATTTTGGGAATCGACCCTAGGCACCTGTTGAAGCCTCAAAACTCATTGCCTCAACATGGGGGACAACCACCCGGTCCAGACCTTGGTTGGAAACTCCTTTTCTGTTTGGAGTAGTGGCTCCGACTGGGGATAATGGGACCAATTTCCCATTCTTTTTAATGCTTATGCTAAATGGGGTGATGTGTGATGTTTTAGAGTAATGTTTAAGATAACAATAATCTAGTCTAAACTAATCAATCACAAATGCATTTAACTTCTAATTTTAAAAACTATCTAATCATAATATACTCAGGATAAAATTGATATATGCGATCTACAATAATTTCTAAAAGAAATTGGTAATAAATATCATTCAATTATGATTAGAAGTGAATCCATTTTATCAATAATCATTTCATATAAAAAGTTAGCCGAAATTATTGTGAGAAATATATTGCATAAAGAGTTATTCATATATTCATCATAAAATAAAGATCAGCATCATACAGAAGTGCAATAATGGTAATCAAAATTTAGACCTGCGTACATAAATAATTCGGAAAGAAATGATTGCTTAATACATAAGTAAAAAGGATTATGAGATAAAAGTACCATTTATAATACGTCCTACTCATGTGTTTCAACAATATTGATCTATCTTCAATCCATTCAACATCATCTAAGAGTACAAAAGTGCAATTTCAATAGAAGACACTAAATCAGATAAAAATAAATCTTGTTCCATATATTTCACTAGAATTTCCTCAAAGGGACAAAAGTGCATGTTTTAAAGAGTGTTTCTAATAAAATTCTAGACCCCTCTCTAAATGCATGAGAGGGGTTTAAATACTAAAACTATAAAACTAAAAATATATTATTACAAAAATAGTTGAGGAGGTTTAAACGACCTGCCTCAATTTATGCAAAAATAATATCAAAATTAAGGTAAACAAGGTGACTAACTATGTTGCATTTGATCCTTCAGATCGCAAATATCCACCATAGGCTTTAGTGATGTAGGCTGGCCGACTTCATCTTTCAACTATCCATTGAATACGACATCGGTCAATGTTGGCGCCATTTTCTCGACAGAAGTGGTTAGGCATCGCAGGGTCATCCATTGGCTATGAAGCTTGATCAAATGTTGCCAATACGTCTCCTAGTCTAGCCTGGTCATTTGCCTTATCACTTCTGATTTTTATTCTGCTGCTTGTTTCCATTGTTGTTCAAGCTGTTTCGCATCTGGAAGGAACCCTAGAATGGACTCTGCCACTAGATTGTCACCATGCAAATTCTCATTGATATTTTATATGATAATGTTTGCTGTTGCCGCCGTGTCTGCTGTTGCCTTTTTTGCTTCTTTAAGCCGAGAATCCCAACTTGCAAACATAATTTCCTTATGTGATTCTTGTAGCTTGGGCAGGTCGGCTTTTCTCCCCTCCTCTTTATTTTTCCAGACGATGAAATCAGAGACCTTTTTAAAGATCTCATCATATTCAAGTCGCATTTCTATTACTTGAATTGTTAGTTTATCACTTGTTTCACAATAATATTTCCAGTGTGAAATCTTCTGGTAGAGTAATTCTTTCTGATGTGTCAACTAGGAAATAAGTCCGAGTGCTTTGGTAATAAACTGATTAATTTTTGCATCATCTTTATGTAGATCAGTTATTGCTTGCACCTGTGCTTCCTTCTCGGCTAAGCTGGTTCGATGTTCTATTTGCATATGTTCAAATACCTATTGAAGCTTGGCCAAATGTATATCTGCTTGCTGGTCGGATTTGACTTGCTGTAATTGATGCTCAAGCGATGTTATTTTATTTTCCTTTTCTCTAAGCAACATTTGGACTTCTATTGCTTTGTCTATGGTCGCTGTAGCATAAGCACCTGCAAACTTCGAGAGTCTAGTTAGGTTAGCAGATGGATCAATAGGCGAGTCCTTCCATAGAACATCCAATAGTTCATTTTGAGGGGTAGTAACAGCTATAGAGTCCAATTTATATTCTTTCTTTGCCTTTTCACCACGGCCTTATGCTGTGGGCTATAGAATACATCCAGAGGGAGTATTTCTTCAATTCTCAAAATTATTTTGGAGGTGGGGGTAACAAGGATATGCTCTACTTCTCATTCATTTGCTGTTTCTTCCACTGTAATTTCCAGAGCTATTTTTTGTTGTGGAGTTTGAAACTCTGGAACCTGTTCCTCCGTATTGAGACTTTTATTAAAATTATTCCACTCTTACTCTAAGTCGATTACCGTGGGTTTTATTGGTTGTACAGAGGTAATAGGGATTTTAATCTGCTTGCTATTTAAAGCTTCTTCAACTATTTTCTTTGTAGATTAGGCCATATCCTGCCATGCAATGAATTCTGCTCGGGTTAATAGCTCTCCCTTTTAAGCGCTCGCTTCATTCTTTATTGACTCGATGCTTCTACTTCTGTCATTTTGTGATGAATGTCGCGATTCCTTGATAGATTTCTCTTGAGAATTTGCCCCAAATTTTCTTTGGAGTCACCTTCTATAGTCACAGTGGGAGTAGGCTCCCTTATTGGTTCATTAATAATTGGTCCAATGGGACCATTTCCAGCCTTCTCTCTTTGTAACTGTAAACATTTTCCAGATCTTCATGGTAAAAAAGTAGTTGTGCCATATGCTTCAACTCTGTAAAGGTGTTTTTTTGCAAAAGGATATCATCAAAAACATCCTCCTCATTAGTGAATACTTTTATTTTCACCAAAGTGGTGAAATTCTTGACAGTGCCAAATGGGTCATACTACCATCGAGGGAATTTGAGTAATTGCATAGATAGCATGTTCTCTACTTCTTTGAACGCGTGTCCCAGATCATGTAGTGAAAATGCTTCGTATTGTATAGGGAATGCAGGCCAAATGGCCTTTTTTGACTCTTTCAATGTATGGTTCATTCCTCCCTCACTAGATGTCTAATAGGATATCTCCCTAGCCATCAATTTATCTGGAACATAGTATGGGAGGATATGGGGGGAGGTGATGCTGCCAAAAACTCTAATATATGTAAATGTTTCCTCCCCAAACCATCTGGCCAACGGGAGGATGTCAAATTCAGGGAAAACCTGGGGGCATCTCGATTATAAAGCCGCTTGTGAATAGGGAGCATAACTCCATGGCAAATCTTGAAAAAATGTGGTTGAAAATTGGATTCCCACATGACCTTGTGGTACATGTGAATGGGAAGTGGATTTCGAACAATCCATTTCCATCCCATGATGGGGAACTTTAAACTAAAACAAATAGCATCCATAACATAGGTGCTCATAAAAAATGGAGGGTAAACCCTCGAAGCAATACATTTTCTCCTTCTATACTCGATAATTTGTTTTGCTAAATTGTCTCACAAGATTTGGACCCAATTCATTATAGTTGCATTAACGACTACGTCTATTAATGACAACCACTCTAGGGATAACTTAGTACTATTTGGTCTACCAAACAGTCTATGTAACATAGATGCTACAAAACTATAAGGGGGGACAAATAGATGCAGTAGTGTACATACCAATTTTGTCTTTCTTATTCAACCAGGCACAGGTGCAATTCGCTGGGACACTGTTCTCTTTAGAAAACTTCTCTACGAATTGTCCGTTTTAGATGACTTGTGGCTCTAATAGGTGGTACATAAGCTGTAGGTTGTCTGGGGTAAGATCTGATGACCTCTTGGCTTCTCATCTTGAATTCTTTGTCTGAGATGTCGGATTCATTGATAACCCATTTTACCATATCGTTATAGGGGATTATCTTCGGCCGAGCGGCTATGCGGGGCAAAAATGAGCAAGCCGTCTCTAGCATGGAAACGTCTGAGGAATCTCATCTGTCAACTGTAACATTTGTTTCCATAATCCCCGACTGTTCCTCCTCCAGTATGTTGTACATAGCCTCCCATGTAGAGGTTCCTCCCTCTCTACTGCATGTGTTATCTGTGAATAGGGGAGTCATCTCTGTCTTCTCAGAGGCTACAACCTTGCCTTTCTTCCCCATTGTTCTCAACACTCTGCTCTACGGGTTTTTCTTGAAATGAAGAACAACAACTATCAGACACACAAAGATGAACATAAAAATGAAATAATGTAGATAGGTTGTAAAGGTGGTAAAAGAAGCATTATTTGAACACACGTAACAAGATATCATATCAAGCTAAATGTATTTTCACACATAAATGTAGTTATTTCCCACTAATGCCCACTAATGATTCATTAGCCCTTAGCTTTATTACTCATAAATGTTTGCATCGTAAAACAAGATGAAAGCTTCTAGGGTGGCGAGCCATTGTACTGCGATGATAACGATTGTACGATTTTCGAAGCAATATAACAGATCAAAATATCGCAAGATGTGCCTTTTAGCATTCTTACCTCCTGCTGTGTGTCTGCGAGATGCGAGATGCAAGCCGTTTGTTAGCTATTTTACATATAGATAATTGCTAGGTTTATCCTATGCAATAGACTTGACGGACTCGAAATATTTACTTTTAATATTCTAAGGTGTGGGTTTGGGCGCTAATCACATTTCACAATATCAGTTGGTGGTAAGTGCAAAGCATTTGCTTGAATGTCCGAAATGCAATGCGATAAAAGTCAAAGCATCATCACAGTTTCACATCCCACAAATTTCGCTATATCGTTTTTAAGAGAGAGTTCGTTATAATTCGTGATAATTTAGACCATGGAGCCCTTATTTAACCATTTCGTTTGATTTTGGAGGTTTTTTAGAAAGGTCCTTTCATGGGTTTTAGACATGCTATATATGAAAAGGTAAGTCTTTAGTAGTTCCCAAAAAGGTTTTGATTGTTATCTTTGCTTTATTAAAAAAATAAAAGAAATGACTAGATGCTAAGTTTTGTTTTTTGGATGAAACTTTTTAAAGGGTCCCCATTTCTAAATGTAACATTAACTACTATTATTAACAAATGGCGGGTTGTTGAATACCACAACAATTGGCGATTCACTTGGAAGAACCAGTTATCTTTGAGAGTTTTTTGAAATTTCTAAAACTTCCAAAATAAAGATAGTTTTTAAAATAAAACAAATTATATGGAATATAAGGTAAGAAATATTGCTTTTGTAATAAAAAAATCATCTGCCTAACTACCATTCTTTTCTTATAAAAAGTAACTTTGTCTACATCAGTATTTACTTGGTTTTTTAAAGATAAAATTCATGAGTCTCTCCCCAGATTGGTTTTTGGTTTACTTTGTTGTCATAGGTAGAGCCTCTGCTGTTAGCAAGCGTTCATAGATTCGATAGGGTTACCTTTTAACCAGTAATGATCCAATATTCCATTTAAATTAGAATGCAATTTTAAAGATAAGCTCACAAGTATACTTACTGCTTTCTTTATTTTCTGAAGTAATTCATTTGTTGGTTCAGCTTTTCATCTCTATTTCCTAAAGGACAATGTCTTGGTTTGGTGACTAGCATTGACAATGCCATTCACTTGATTCATAACTTAACTAAAAAAGTTGGCTCATGATGAGACCCCTTGCCTTTTGATTATTATAATCATAAGCCATTACCTTATTTTGATATGCAGTTTTGGTAATGTCAGTTTAGTTATAATCTTATGATCATGGTAAGCTCGCTCTTGATGAGACCTCTTATCCTTTAAGTTTAGGTATATTTTAGAATTACAATCTAAAAATTAAAACTAACTATGTGGGGAGGATCATTGGCCCCCTAAGAGCTTCTAGACGATAGTTGTATAGTTTTTAGAGATGCCGTTTTGGAGAGAGACTTTGCTTTGTATAGATTCTTTTCTAGACTGATATAAAAGGAACAATTTCTCTATTAAAGTTAAGCTTCATCAAAATAAGATA
Organism: Pinus taeda; assembly: GCA_000404065.3. Taxonomy (NCBI): domain Eukaryota; kingdom Viridiplantae; phylum Streptophyta; class Pinopsida; order Pinales; family Pinaceae; genus Pinus; species Pinus taeda. The sequence goes on along the minus strand of APFE030454690.1, from coordinate 543,737 downwards.
ATTAAGGAGGAAGATAGTCAATTTAAGAGCATTCAAACTTAAATATACATTTCATATTTGAAGATTAATTTCATAAAAATATTTACTTATACAAGCAAAAAGTCAAAATTGAAAAGAGACTATCCTTTGTAAAACCAAAAGTAAATGTTTTTGAATTGGTATTATTATTTCTAAAGGAAAATTTTTAACTATGGGCAATAATATACAGTGAACAAAAGAGATAATATTCTATGGAAAGTATTTCTTTAGGACCTGTCCATTAACAGGTAGAGATTCTCTCTTACCTAATAAATCATGTAGCAGAAAAGTTGACAGGCCTAACTATTCCACAATCTGTAATGGACCCAGCCACATTTGTTGGAACTTGGTATGCTTACCTTTCTCTTCATGGGCTTTATCCCATTTTAATACTACATCTCCGAGTTGGAAATATTTTGAAGCTACAAAATTTGAATCAAAGGAGGCTTTGACTAATTGTTAATGATGTTGTGATGCAAGAAAGTTCCCTCTGCGGATAGAGGCAAGCCCTCTAGCCCTAGAGTGGGTCTAGTCACAACAAAGACAATACCAAAGCAAATTTCCTTAGAAGGTTGATTCCATGAAGGCCTACCTTGAAATCGTTGTTCGATGAAGTCCCTATTTTGTTCCTCCAACTCTCATTATTCTAATCACTTGTACCTGAAAACAACATACAGAGCACAACCACGACCATAATAGAGTACAACAAAAATGATCTACTTAAAGAGTTAAGGAGCTTTAAGCTATCAATACACTAGTCGACATAAGATATAGGAAATAAGCTATTGATTTGTATTAATTTAAACTAAAGTATAACTTACAACCAAGCCTTGACGTCGTAAGCCTCCTTGAAGGGTCTTGTCAGCATGTCTTTGCAAGCATTCACTCTTGAATTGTCTCCCAAAAGGACAAATAACTCTCTCTCCTACCCAAAAGGCTAATTGTAGAACATTATTACAATCAAGCCAACTCCACTCAAAACCATCCCAAGCTAAGTTAATAAGAGGTTACTTCCACACTCTAGCAAAACTCTGAACTTTTACTATTAAACTCTTGAACTCTAAAGCTGCCAAGCTAGCTGATCTCAACCATGGAGGAGGTATTTATAGGAGGAGGAGCTTCCATAAGAGGTGGGAGAAAGAGCTTATCCCTTTGAGAGGTTGCACAAAAGGTGGAACAACCATCCCAAAGGAGAGAGGCAAGTTCATCTGATCGAACGACCAACGCTAAGACTGCCCATGAAGCTGTTACACTTTGAAGCTTCAATAATTTGTTTAAAAAACTCGCCAAAAGTAGCTCGGTGTGAGTGCAACACAGAGATAGCGCGAAACATTCACTAGGGCTAGTGCAATCTTGGCCATCTTCATGGGTGGAACAACTGCTGAGCCACGACGACCCAAAAACATAGGTAAAAATGGGTTTGCTCAAGGAGTAGTTAACTGAGGTATTCTTCCTGAGATGACAAGGAAGACATTGACACATAATTTGCAACATGACACAAGGCAGATGTCAATAACACGGACTAGCAGTGTCTAGTATAAGGGAATGTGGGGCCAGTGACAAATTGCTGTGTAATAGATGCCCCCTAAAGCATGAAGGCTGAGGGAGTGGGAGGGGTGAAATGCTTTACGAATCCATAATTGAAATAGAACACAATCACTGAGAACCTACAAATGCAAGTACAAATGATATCTCTGATACATGAATACACAATGAAAGGAAATGCATGTGCATAAGGCATGGGCGCAACCATCCAGAAGATAAACATAAATGATCTGTGGTATGGACGTAGCCATCCAATCAAAAGGACGATATGAAATACTTCGGTATGGTCGCAACCATCCAATCAAAAGAGTCATGTATACAATCATGAATCAATCCGTGCAGCCTGGACTTGTGTAATTTGAGCCTAGGGTCTTGAATCCCAACCCGATCATGGTACAAATTCTAATATGCGAATATATGTGCTGAAATCAAGAATACTAGAAAATCGCTTGATTACCGGTCAATGATGTAAATCGTTAACAAGAGCGAGAGAGACCACTAGTAATGTTAATGGTTCTCAAGGTACCGCTAGTACAATCCATGAAGTGTGAAGAATAAGTTGAAGTTGAACACCTATGAAATCATCCGATCGAAGGCCAATAATGAAAGCATGTCGTCAAATGCAAAGAACTTGCCATTAAGGCATGCAAGCTCCAAGGTACCAGAAAGTAGTCTCTAGATCAACTTCCCGGATAATGAGCTGAAGTCGACATGAAGCGATCGATCAAAGGAGGACCATAATGTTTCCCACATCAACGATGCGAGACAAAGGAACAAGATGAATGTGGATGAGACATAGATTTTGAGGAATGTGTATAAGGATACAAATTGCAGAAGGATTAAGCTCTTGAACATATCAGCGACACGAATTCAGAGTTTGGGAGCATTTTGGTACCAAGGGATCAGAGGTCATGATGATGCAACAAGGATCAGATGGAATGAGGCAAAATGGATATCCCAAAACCCCGAAGGCCAATGATAAAGTGAGGATATCCCAACCTGATGCAAAGCAGAAAGAGTGTCGATGTTCAAAAGCAACACGCTGTCGTAATAATTAATGCAACCAATGGAATACTTCCAAATTTCCCCCCACCATTTTTGGCGAGTACCCCAATTATTTTTGAAACAAAAGCTTGAAGGGGAGAGAATATGCTTGTAATATAAGTTTGTCCTTCGGACAAATTCGACCTAGTAAGTTTTAACGAGCCCTAGGAAAGAGAAGGTTGGTCTCGTCATGATGACAAGTCCAATGTCATCGGGGTTTAGCAAGTTCGACATAGGTAAAACTCAGAGTCTTTTTCATATTTAGAGAGTTTGAAAAAAACACGGAAAATAAAACTCTAAAGGTCCCTTTTCGTAAATTTGTCCCTCGAGCCCGAAAAGGTGGAAAACAATACTTGAGAGAACAGCTTGACCATTTCAGCCAAGGAGTACCTTTTTCGTAGATAGTGCCTCCCAGCCCAAAAAAGGGGTAAATTTATATTGGGTGCATGACGTTTTGCATCCATTAATGAGTTTGAAATGACAAGGGATCGACCATATTTTTGTTTTTAAAGGGTCAAAAAAGTGCTGAAAGCGGACCCCCTTTTTTATTTGAAAAAATACTTGGAAATATTTTCATATTTTACGAATCAGAAAAGATCTTAAAGGTGACTCGTCCTAGAGGAACGAGTGGTATAAAGGGTAGCAATTGGTTCTGGCAATGGTGGAACTGCTCAAAACATGTAATGGTCAAGAGGCTGGCTAGTAAAACCACTCATCACTGCGGTCCCTCAGGAAAGGACAAACAACCAAGTGAAAGCATATGATCAGCCAAAGATATGGTGGGGATGGAATGAAACAACCAAGGCTCATCTAGCAGAAATTAGTAGATAAAAATGGTGATCACGAGGGTTCAAATTGGGCATGGATTCATTTTTACACAAGCTTGAACCATGGAGAACTCTACTTGGATTCAGTTTCATGTTTACACAAGCTTGAAACGAAAAATTATGCTTGCTATAAGTTTGCACGCCCCCGATATAACGACTCAATCGACGCACATGCCCCCCAAGCTTCATTTTAGTCAACTAGGTGAATGGAATGAAGGCTCAGTTCCGAGATCTTGGAAAGACTCGATTCGGATTTTACGAGATCTTAATCAAAGAATCGATTTGGAAAAGGGAGTTGTTTCATTTTTCAATGAGGTTGACACAATAAAAGAACTATCCTCAAGACTGTTGTTTCATTTTTTAACAAGCTTGACACAAGACAAAGAACTATGCTCACACTCCTTGATTCATTTTTTAACGAGGTTGACACAAGAACATGAACCATCCTCATACTCGTTGTTCATTTTTTTAACGAGATCGACACAAGACAAAAACTATGCTCACAACCTTTGGTTCATTTTTTAATGAGGTTGACATAGGAACAAACTATCCTCGGACATCTTGATTCATTTTTTAAAGAGACATAGGAACAAACTATCCTCAGACATCTTGATTCATTTTTTAATGAGGTTGACAGAAGACAAGGAACCATCCTCTTTAACCCTTGTTTCATTTTTTAACGAGGTTGACACAATAAAGGAATTGTCCTCATCACTCCTCGGTTTCATTTTTTAACGAGGTTGACACAAGAAAAGAACTGTCCTCATCACATCTGTTCATGGACCATATGAGAACATGGCTCCCAAGAGATCCTCACTGTATGGAAGAACCATGATTTGGGAGGAATACATGTCATTTGGTACCAGAGACAGATCAGGTTCCAATGCCCCAGTACATAATGTACCATACCATCTGCGCGATCATCAACAAATGTGGAGACGGAACATGTAGCCACATAATCTAGCTGTGGCGGGGAAGGTAATGCTTGCAAACAAGAGCCGATAGGGGATGATGGTTGCAAAGGAGGCGCTTGGTGACCAATGAACGACAACTGATCAATAGCCACAATTCTTCCTTCGTGCGGAAAACAAACCAGACGAAAAAGCGAAGAAACAACAGCTCCCATGATATAAACATAGTCGCGTCCAAGGAGAAGATTGGAATCTAATGGACCTTGGACTACCTTCATGTCTAAGTAGACATCTTTCCTCCCAAAGTAATAGGGAACTGCGGAAGGATCCCTAAGGGTTGACTGGTTCCTCCATTGAAAGCCAACAGATTATGGGTGACAAGCACAAGTTGTGGGGAGCCCAAAGTTTGCCAAGTAGTGGAAGACATGATGCTAATAGATGCACCTTCATCTAATATAGTGCAAGGTACTACCATATTATAGGCTTGTATTGTAATTTGGAAAGGCATATAAGATGGGAGGTGGAAAGAAGTCAAGTGACTCAAATCGAAAGAAACGACATAACTAATTGGTGGGGGAATTATATGACTGCCCCCATGCTCTGCAGGAATAGAAGAAGGACTCCCCTGAACAACTGGGATGGGAGGGTCATTCTTCGATTCACGAGACTTTGAGGAGATGAGAAGAACATGAGCAGCATGATCGCTATGCTCTTCCGGAATAGAGTGAGCAACTGGAGGCAAAGACAAGTCGACACTCTTTTTGACCAATGGTTGGTTGGGAAGAGACAAAAGAGATTCATTCTTAGGAAGAGCAAGATGGGCAAGAAATGAATCCAAGTCAATCTCTTTACCAACTGGGAGAGGGCTAGAAGAAAGCCTATGATAACCAACAGGGAGTTGGGGTTGAGGAGCTGTAAGGTATTCAAAAACTTTGGAAGCTTTATCCATAAGAGGAAAAAGGTGAATAAGATGCTCTCCTTCACATAGCCTACAGGGGAATCTAATCTTCCATTTCTTCTTACCATCGCTAGCCAAGAGTGTAGCATCGACATGATCTCTAAAGGTTGATGGGGATGGTCGAGCCAGATGTTGAGACCATACCTCTAAGACTCTGGGAATGCTAGGACAATCTCAGAGGAGATGGTCACCCTTACACAACCTGCAAGGGAGTTTTACCTTTTGTGGAGGATCAGAAGGTTTGCCTATAGGAGGTGAATTTGGAGTAATAGTCGCAAGGTCAACCCCTTGCTTAGTTGAATTTTTCTTCTTCGTCGTCTTCTTATTCTTCTTAGCCTCCTGATTACTAGATTTAAAACTTTCACCAGGAGAAGTAGAAGAGGAAGGTGAAGAAATAGGGGAAGAAGGCAAGGGGTCAACCTTAGAATCGTCATGTTGTGATTCGAATGAAGGAGACGGTGGGGCAAGAGTTGAGACACTCCGGATCATTGAGGCCGAAAATAACTAGATAGGTAAACCAATGGTTAACCCAGGAAGGGACAACGTTGCCATATAAGGAGCACCAACATTTCCAAAAGAAGGTAAAGGACCAAGATTCCCTTCCGAGGGGAATCCTTAACTGGTAGACTCTGGAAATGTTGCCATTGGAATCAGCCCTAAAGAATTACTAAGGAAGATAACTTTTACCATGAATATTTCTTGGGAAGTTTTATTTTAAAACACTAAAACAAAACTTTGCCTTTTCATGTTTTAAGAGTCGAGAAAAGGATGAAAGGTGACTCTATCACTTTCAATTGGAAACGAGCTCGAAAGGAAAAGTGATTGGATGATCCTTCTACTTTTAGAGAGTCAAAAAGGAACGAAAGTGACTGCTCTAGGATTCTAGGCAAGAGGTGTACTAAGCAAGCGTGAACTGCAGAATACCTCCCAATGAACCAAGAAGTACGAGCAGGCAATCTCCCCGAATGCTGTGTTCAGTGTATCACGCCTGCAAGGCGGCCAACTCATCTTCCTATGGATGCCATGATTGCAACCTAGTGGGGTCTCCCATCATATATGCGATGGTACATGGAGCACAAGTCCATACTAGAACTTATTGAATCAAAAAAGGAGGAATCACCCAACCCTAGTGAAAACAACAACCACTAGGTTTAAAGACATCGGAACACGTTGCTAACCTAGACCTCTAGATATGAGCGTGAAGTTTCAATGCTTGCTTAGGTTAATTCAATAAATTTTAACAATTGATCTTGAATAAGATCTTAAAGTCAAGGCCCTACTGAATGTATCTTCAAAAACTCCTAGAATGCAACTAAATTAGTAAAGAAACTATTCCTTTTCAATGAACAACTAACTAAAGAAAAGTGAGAAGCTCATTTCAAAGCAAGCAAAGCAACAAGCAAGCAAATGCAAGAATGGTACTTTTCATCGTTTCTCAAGCAAACCAATCAAGAGGAAAGAGTTATGCTTCTATCTTTCACTAACTTGCAAGCAATCTAATTAAGAGAATGAAAAATACATCATTTGCTTTTCAACTTCTAAATATCAAGAAGTTACTAATGCAAAAGATTGTTCTAATTTCCTAATGCAAAATGAATGCAATATTTTTTTCTTTCGAATAGATGACAAGCAACTAAATGCAAAGCTCAAAACAATGCTAGTTTAAGTCCTTTCCAAATGAAATAATTCAATAAGAAAAGAGAAACATTCCACTCAGAAACTAATCAAAGACTTAAAACAAAGAATATGTTTCTTTTTGCAAAAATCGAAAGCTTTCTAGCTAACCGGGAAGCAATGTGATCTATGCCAACTTAATGGAAGGAAACCAAATAAACAAGACTTGAAAGTTTTGGTAACCAAACATCACATACCAATCAGGAAGATGAAAGAACAATTAATAAGGAAAAGCCTCAAACAAAGCAAGGGATCATTTCAAACACAGCTCAAAGGTCCAAACCAACAAGTAACCCAGGAAAAAGCTAATGCCTCAAGAAATCCTAAGGTAAACAGGTCACACAGTTCAAAAGGAGAAGTTTCAAGGGAATGAAACTCAGAGTCAAATATTCTAGCAATCAACAATTTGACACATAATAAATAGGCAGAAGACAAGCTCAAAAGGATAGGACACACTGACCAATCAAAAAACAAAACTTTAAAATTGATACCTACAGGGATCTTCACAAGCGTAAAACTAACAACATGAACTGACAATGAAAGGTCATACCTCCCTAACTAGCCACTTTGCGATGTCGTCGCAGAAGTACACTAGTTAACAACACCGCGACGATTTCAGAGCTCTTTACGACTGTGAGGCGATTTAATTGCGCCAAACAATGGAAGGCGCAACTAATCAGATAGCGCAGGCACGACTATCTTCATGACTATCATAAAATAAACCACGATGACCCTAAATCAAAGGAAAAATTTCAAAATCCAGCTGAGGAAGGCCATACCTATCACTTATGACAGAGGGAAGACTACCAGGAGTAGTTAAACAACCCATAACATGAAGAATTCAACCCGAAAGTAAAGGAGACAATAAACAAGAAAAAAAATTAAAATAAAGACTCAAAAGACAAAGATCCCCACTAGAGTCACCAACTTGTGATGCATGCAAGTTCCCTCTGTGGACAGAGGCAACCCCTCTAGCCCTAGAGTGGGTCTAGTCACAACAAAGAAAATACCAAAGCAAATTTCCTTAGAAAGTTGATGCCATGAAGGCCTAGCTTCAAATCATTGTTTGATGAAGTCCCTGTTGTGTTGCTCCAGCTCTCGTTCTTCTAATCACTTGTACCTGAAAACAACATACAGACTACAACCACAAACATAATAGAGTACGGCAAAATAATCTACTTAAAGAGTCGAGGAGCTTTAAGCTATCAATATGAAATTTGACATAAGATATAGAAAATAAGCTGTTGATTTGTATTAATGTAAACTAAAGTATAACTTACAACCAAGCCTTGATGTTGTAAGCCTCCTTGAAGGGTCTTGTTAGCATGTCTCCACAAGCATGCATTGATGAATTGTCTCCCAAAAGGACGAATAGCTCTCTCTCCTACCCAAAAGGCTAATGCTAGAACATTCTTACAATCAAGCCAACTACACTCAAAACCATCCCAAGCTAAGTTAATAAGAGGCTACTTCCACACTCTAGCAAAACTTTGAACTTTTACTATTAAACTCTTGAACTTTGATGCTACCAAGCTAGCTGATCTCAACCATGGAGGAGGTATTTATAGGAGGAGGAGCTTCCATAAGAGATGGGAGAAAGAGCTTAGCCCTTTGAGAGGTTGAACAAAAGGTGGAACAACCATCCCAAAGGAGAAAGGCAAGCTCATCTGATTCAAAACCAACCCTAGGACCGCCCATGAAGCTGTTACACTTTGAATCTTCGACAGTTTGTTTAAAAACTTGCCAAAAGTAGCTCGACACGAGTGCAACACAAAGACAAAGTGAAGACTTCGCTAGGGTTAGTGCAATCTTGCCCATCTTCATAGGTGGAACAATTGCTGAGCCTCGACGACCCAAAAACATAGGTAAAAAGGGGTCTGCTCCAGGAGTAGTGAACTGAGGTATTCTTCTTGAGATGACAAGGAAGACATTGACACATAATTTTCAACATGACACAAGGCAGATGTCAATAACATGGATCGGCAGTGTCCGGGATCAGGGAATGTGGGGTCAGTGACAAATCACTGTGTAATAGATGTGCATGTGTGATCCTAGCTTTTTACCTTTCCTCTTCAAGCTTAAGAATTTGTAATTGTCTAACCTGCATAGATGAGGAAGGGGTTTCTCCAATGAATTGAACTAAGGTGAAGGAGGGAATGGCTACATTTTTCGGTAAAATTGCTTCTTTCGCATAGAACAAATTAAAAGGAGAACTGCCGATGGAGGTTTTCTGAGTTATTTGATTTTCCCATAGAGAAAACACTATAGACTTATGCCAATTCTTTTGGCCTTGGTCAACAATACATTTAATAATCTGAATAATATTTTTATTTGTGGATTCAGTTAGTTCATTTCCTTGAATAATAACTTGCCAAATAATTAAGATTAAAACCTCTTTTAAGAGAAAATTTTGTCATAACATTGCCTGAAAAATAAGATGCACTATCAAACATTAAAGCAGATGGTAAGCCAAATATGGTGATAATAAATTGATCTATAAATTCAATAATATTTTCTGAATTGGCTACCTTTAGTGGGGTTGCCTATACCCATTTGATGAAATAATTAGTGGCTGTAAGAATGTATATGTTGTTTAGAAGAATGAGGAACGATATCACCTATTACGTCCAATACCCATTGTTCAAATGGTTGGTCAATGTTGACGGGTTGTAATGGTAGCGCGGGTTTTCTCTATCTTCTAGCAGCTATTTCACAAACCTTACATCTTCTTACATAACTGTGTGCATCTTTGAACAGACTGAGCCAGTAATAGCCGTCATGTAGGATTTTATGTGCTGTAGTGTCACCTTCAAAGTGACCACCAGTTGGTCCATCATGAAGTTCCTGCAACACCTTCTCTGCCCCAGATTTTTCAAGACATCTAAGTAAAACATAATCATAATTTCTTCTTAAAAGTATATCGTTGACAATCTGATATTTCCTTGCTTTTAATCTCAAGGCTCTTTTCTTTGTGTAATTCAATTGGGCTGGTGCATATCCATTTTTTAAGTAAAATATGATATCAACATAACTTGATTATGTGTTTTTGAGGATTACCTCATAGACTTGTACATCGTCATCTGAATGCTGCAACTTTGATAGATTCGAAGCGCCCACCAACATCCTGCAAAAACCTTGACCTTTTACAATTTTAGCTTGTTTAATTTCTATGTCATATTCTTGCAGGGCAGTGACCCAATTTGCTCTCTTTTCTCCTACGTCCCTTTATATTAAAATATTTCTCACTGCTGAGAATGGTACTATGAATTTAGTGTGGGTTTTGAGGAGAAAAGGTTTGAAGTGTTTTATAGATTTGAAAACAGGAAAACCTTGTTTTTCAACATCTGAGTAATTTAATTCAGCTCCTTGCAAATTGGAGCTAAAGAAAGAGATTGGAGCTTTAGCCTTATCTCAATTTGCTTGTGTTAATATGGCTGTTACACTGAAATTTGTCACCATGACTATCTGCAGTTAATATGGCTCCATCAATAGTCATATTATCCTCCTTATCAAGCCTCATACCTCTACTCTTCATGTCAAACTTCAAAAAGAGAGAAAGTCAGTTAAAAACATGTTTATCTCTGGGTACGCAGGTTCTCTCTACCTTTCTTGCGTGTATGCACTCCAAACACACTGTACCTGCGTACTTGTACGCTCTGTAAGCCAAAGGATGGGTGCGTACCCCTGTAAAGGTCGAAAGGCGCGAGTTTCATCTTTAAA